>JACEGR010005990.1:0-66143 GCA_014170235.1 Listronotus bonariensis | reverse complement strand
GGGGGTTTGGGAGGTGAGAAATACAAATCTTCTATCAACTAAAATAATTTTTTATATGTCGCCCAAGGTTAGTTTATATTTATAAGGTTTGCGACACACATCCTTAACTTTTAGGCGGTTCGAGGTCGGAGACACAAGGTAGGGCACTCCACGGAGAAAAGTTGGCAAGACTGAGGTAAAATCAAAGCTGATGATCAATCCAGTGGCGTCTAGAATTTGCGCATTTCATTTTGCATTGTTTTGGAAGTGATATTTGTTGAAAGATGTAATTTCAAATATTTTTTATTTAAAGTAAAAAAAATTATAACTTAATAATAATTAAAAACTGTTGTGTAAACGGTTGTTCTACTAATACAATAAACTGTATATCTCCGGCACTGAACAACATGGCCGAAAAATGGGAGATGTGACGTCATAACACGTCGAAGCAATATAGGCCGAATGTCGCGACCCTATATAGACCGACTTTGATGTCGCCAAGGGGATGGAGAGAGGGCTGCATTTTAGGATTGTAATGAAGTTTAAAAATACCCTGTAGACTCTTTGTTTGACCTCCGAACAGTGCGGACGTGCGTTAGAGGACTACAAAGTTCTTCCCGGAGTGGCGGCTAGAGGTGTCGTACGAACGTTTTTTACCTTCGGGGATCAAGGAAAGATTTACGCTAAATTGACGGCATCTTTCTTCTGGATCTAAGCGCTGTGAGCGAAGATTCCTATAAGCTGATGGTATCCTGTTTGGTGGTGAACACGAGGTATTTCTCAAATGTCGGGAAATAGATGGGCGTGCCATGGGAACTGTCAGTAGTGAAAGTGAAGGTTATACGTAACACCAGTAGCAGATCTTGGTTTGACAGTCGACAATTTATGCATTGCATCGAACGTTGAATTATTTGTTTTCTTTTTGGAATTTCTGGGAGCTACGAGCTCGATTATCCAGATTTTCCGCCGACAAAGCCCTGGAAAGCTTAGTCCGGAAGGGGAGAGTGGTGGATTGGACCTGAAGGGACCAAAACCAAGAAAAAAAATAGAAATAGAATAGACAATACCCTGTATAAAAGGATCTAGTGCTTTTAGTTTCCAAGTGTTAAAATTACTGAAAAGCTATACCAATATCCTTCAAATTTCTGTTTTATTCTTGACCCAAAAGATGAACGGCGCCTTTTGAATATTAAACGCATTTGAAAAATAAAATCATTGTGATATTAAGCTGTAACGTCAGACTTTATTGCTTCAAGACTATAATGAAAAGCGTGCGATGAATTCAAAACATCAATTATAAAATATGTGTTTCGCGAACGCGGATTTCGACACAATGTTATCGAAAAAAAAAAAATCTGACCTCTTTTATCAGGTCAACCCATTTCTAATTATCTATTAGGGTGGGTAAAAAAAAATTTTGATTTCTGACACTGAAAAACTAGTTTCTAGGCAACTCCATAGAAAGCTCGGAAACGATAAGCTTGTAAGGTGGAAGATACCTGTAAAATGTTTTTTTAATATCAGAGACAACAATGAGACGAGTAACTGGTCCTAACAATTTGTCCATTGTATTTATCTCTTTCTGGTTTAACGCAAGTTTCAATAAATATGTCTTTGTCTTTCATCATGGCAGGCTATCGTAGATGGAGCAATCATCGCTTTGTCCTGGTTGCCAAGTTGTTTACAATTTCTGCACGTAAACTTTAATGTCCTTTTTTGGCTCACATCTAATTAAGAGAAGAAAATATACCATGAATCGAATATTTTTAACTTGACAACGTTGCCGCAGGCAGTCACGCCGAAATGTTAATCGATATTTGTGTTTGATATTTTTCAATGGCCGATTTGTTTGGACAGTTTGTTTACATTTTCTGTGATTTATTGTGTTTCGTGGTTTTTACCTTTAATTGGACTTTGAATATTGACTTTTAATTAGTGATCACAGTGTATATATTAAATTTGTGCTTTTCAACAGATAATTTAAGGTAATATTGACATGGTTATCTGTAAGAAAAAATCTTTATAAAAACCAAATAAATGACATTTTTAATAAGGTGTGTGTAATTATTGAACTAAACTCCAATATTTTATATTAATAGGAAACAAAAACAAGTACCTAACATTAAGGGCAAAAATAGCACAGCTATCGGTGTGGTTATATTATACAAAACTTTTTGCACCGCATCCTCCTACATTTACGACCGAGACGCACGGCTGAGGGCTCGTTGCGGTTATGTGTGGTCAGACCTTAATTCTGAACACGAGAAGCAATAATAATTAATTACAGTAAGGCGATATGCTCTTTGAACTTAAAAATTTATATTATCGCTAAATTTGATTAGTCAGTCTGTTTAGTATGTTCTCATACATAAGTCACAGATAAATCATAATAATAATAAAAATGATAACGTTAATACAACATTTCGCGGTATGTAAACAATCGAAAAATTATATCAAAGTAATTCTTCTAACCCTACTTTCCATCGAAAAAGTCGAGGATCATTAATAAGTATTTGTTGATCTAAAAAAGTCTTATCAAAATAAAAAATAACCAAAAAAAACAATTTAAAAAATTGAACCCTGCTTTAAAAGAATTACTAAAATTCACTAAAAAGTTAAGAATAATTAAAAAAGAAGTCGGGTAATAACATATATGGTATTAGAGTATGACAAGCTTTTGTTTATTGCATTATTAACATTGAGTAGTTGGCACGGGTCATCTGGAAGTGGGTTAGGTTTTTGATCTATACGTCAGTCAGTCAGTGGCAAATTGACGACTTTTGGATCTTTATATCTTTATAACCATTTGAACTAGCTTCATGAAATTTGGGCTTCTAGTTGTCCTGATGGATATAAATAAACACAAGTAGTTTTATGTGTTTACGTTAAAAAGCTTTTAAGGTATGGAGGGGTCAAAAGTGGCCCTAAGTGGTTCGTGTAATATTACACTAGCAGCGTTTAATTTGACTTGACACGCTACCGCGTGCCTAAATTTGAACTTTACTTTCAAAAAATCATTTAAGAATTTACACCCTTTAGAAGACGATAAAAAATCATACATATCTCTTGTCAAACAGGTTTGTCAAACGATTAGATTGTATGCGGCTTTGTTTGATGTGTTTGTCAAACCTAAAAATTGCCGGACATGGACATGTTTGATGGTCATTTGGACTGATAAACTGTTTGACGAACAGTTTTGAAGGTGTGAGGTACGTGTTGTCAAGATTATCTTCAGTAGGGCTGGCAAAAACCGGAAAAAAACAAAACCGATTAACCGGTTTTAAAAAAACCGGTTTCAGTTAAAACCGGTTAACCAGATATTAAAAACGGTATTAAAAACCGGTTTTAAAACTAACGTTTTCAAAACCGATATACCGAAATCGATTTTAAAACCGAAAACCGAAAGCGCATTTACATATTTGCCGCCGTAGGCTATTTTATTTTCGCCGCCCTTTCTTTTCTTTTATTCTTGAAATAATTTTGAAGACAGAAAAAAAAAAAGTCTCACTTTCATTTCTTTCAATTCTACGCCATAGGCTTCAGCCTACTCAGCCTTTGGTAAATTCGCCACTGTATAAACCGCAATCAACCAAAAAACCTATTAATTGATATTCGAAGAACCGCCTTTCGATTTTGGTCCGATTATCCAAAAAAAACGGTATTCGAAAACCGATTATCCGAAAAACCGGTATTTGAAAACCGCTTTTTTAAAACCGGTTAACCGATATTCGAAAACCGGTTTTCAAACCGGTAACCGGTTTTCAAATACCGGTTAACCGGTATTCCAGTTTTCGGTTTGGCCAAAACCGCAGTGGCTGAAAACTGGTTAACCGAAAAACCGGTTTCGGTTGCAACCCTAATCTTCAGTTTTTTTATTGAGTTAAACAGGTGAACAAATTCAAAAATACACGGAAGTTTGACAAAACTTAATTCAACGTCTGCGGTTGTTGTGCGATCAAATGCTTGTATTTGACAAAAACTGATCGTTTTCCGGCGCTTTAGGGATCATCTTATTCTGAAACACCCTGTACATTATGTCCAGTGTGTTGGATGTTATATTTTAAAAGCATGCTAGAAATAATTAAATAAGAAAAAAATATAATTTAATTAGAACCTATACAATAAAACACAAAAGTAATAAAAAATATCTTGATTACTGATGTTCTACAAACGCGATTCTATAAATATTAGCTTTCGATACGACGCCATTTTTAAATGATGCTAATAGAAATCATTCTTCATACTAATACAGTGGGATTAAGTAGTAAATCCCAGATAATAAGGCTTTTTAGGATATGATATCAACAGGTTCATTTAAATGATATCTATTTTTCGTATTCACAATTTTTTATAGAAGTTGACGAATTATTTAATATTAAAAGAATATTGTTCCATTAAATTCCAAAAAACTGATGTAAAATCTACCCTGTCTAGGGTTGCCACCTCTCCGGTCTTGGTCCAAGATCGTTCGACTAGGTAAGGTTGCCTCGGTTAAACGTCACCATATTAGCCAACAGGCTGCTGGTATCAACTTAGGACGCCAACAAGGATGTCTAGACAGATAATACTTGTGGGCGGAGCACGATTCGATATTTATCAGAGAATAATCCATCATTAAACAATTTATGAATCGGAATAAACAAATTCGGTAACCACTGGAATTCGGTATTTAAAGCTTTAATATTGACAAAAACGCAACTACACTGTTAACAAAACTTCATTCAAATAATGAGCACTATACATTGTGACGTACGGTCAAGCATTTTGCAAGGCTTAAGAGCAACCTATAGTTAAACGATCTTGGATTTTGGTATTCATTCTTCAGGTCCACAGTTTCTTCGATTAAAATTACAAATATTTTAGCTTCTAAACGATAAAAATCATGGGCACTTACTTTATTTCTTTTGAAATTAAGTTTTCAAAGAGATTCATCATCAAACTTGAACATCAAACTAACCCTATTTTAAAGGTACTATGGTTTCAAACGACACTTATTTGTTAACAAATTCTACATAAGAGGATAATATACCTAGTGAAAATAAGGTTAGCTTGATTTTCATGTTTGATAATAGCTTTGTTCGCGGGTCTAGTAATGAACCGATTCTGAACCAGAACCGAACTGGTTTAGAATTGTTTTAAAGCGCATGTCTAGTTATTTATTAGTTCGGAATTTTTATTTACCGCAAACGATTTTCTATTCAGCTGAGGATGAATTCTAACCTAGCCTTTTGGTTAGGATTTTTCATGGTTAAATTGGATACTACACAAAAAAATAAATTCAAACAAAAAGGTAAATTGTTATACTGTCGCTGTCAAAAGCCACTCGAGGTCTCCCGGCGGAAGACGAGGGATTCCCTGCCTCCTCTCGTGTGTGACATAAATATGTGTATTTAACTAAAGATAAGAAATTCAAACAACAAGAAATGGTAAAATCTTGTAATATTGTCTATATTTTTTAATTAAATCTTTATTTACTTTATTGCATACATACATTCATACGGACTACAATTAAAAATCCTTTGTTTATATACGCTTAGAATCACAAAAATATAAAAAAATATTCAACAGGTATATTAACCCGCATAAAAAGTGGCAGAAACAAATAAACTGTAATACAACGGTCTATTTCTGTACCACAAAAACAGAAAACAGCTGACCATGTCGACAATGCGCATGAAATTCCGAACTGAACTTTTAGTTTCAACAAAAATCCCAGGACTGCTAATCAGGTTACGAACCGGTAACGAACTGATTCCATTGTCACCCGCGAACACAGAACTGTTACTTAAAATTCAGGATTTTACTAACCGCGAACGCTGCTTTTTCACTGCGCATGCAAATAGTCCCAGAACCGGTTCAGAATCTAACCCGCGAACAAAGCTAATGGATATCTCAAAAACAACTCTAACCCTGTTACATAACTTGCATATGTTTCTTTTAGCGCAAAAATGGCAAAACAAAATATTAAAATTTACGTTTTCAAGCTTCAGTAAATATATGGTATTTTTGGTAAATGTTACACAAAAATAAATGTTTTTAGTATAGTTCAATCTGCGTGAAATTTCAAAAAGTGGCCCATTTTTTCGTAATTTTCATTTCAACCTCGAAATAACACTTAGTCAGGGTCGTAACAACTAAATATTTATTTATTTTTCTTGTTAACTCATTGAATCACATGAGGTAGCTTTACCTTGCTCTTCAAGGTATACCGGGTACCGAAGAATATTTATTAATAGCATTTGCGTTAAGACGTTCTTGCAGTTTTTTTGCAAATAATTTCATGCAAAATGTATTACTACATAAATTAACAATGTAACTAACGTAAGTGTACTTTAGGCACTATATTTAGTTTCAAACCAATAAAATATATATTTTATTGTGGTTACTATATAGTCCGGTTAATTAAGCTGTAAAAAGGGGTACCCTTGCAAAAATTCCCAGAAAGCTAAAAATTTGCATACGTGTTAGGAACGACACCATTGTTATAAAATTTTGAAAAGTCCCCATCGATCCCATTGTTGCTAAAAATTTGATTCAAGGTCAAAGGTTGAAGAAATAGGTTTTTACATTTTTTAGCAAAACGGTTAGTTTTACGATAAAAATATATAAAACAAAAATTGTAGATCATACAATTTTCTACAAATATTGTCCTTACACTTTTTTTCATAATGCTAACCATTTTTGAGAAAAAAAAACAATTACAATTTTTTTTTACGCTGTATTGTGCCTCAACAATTATTGAAGGGACAAGCAGCCAGACGTATTATCATGTATACCGAGAAGAACACAGAATGGAAGCAGTTTACAATCGTATTGCTGGGTGGTTTGATAATGAAAGCAGCCAGTACTTTTTAAGTAATGTTTCATAGTATGATGAATTAAAATGCTATGTAATTTAAACGAGTTAATATGAGGATAATTTTTAAGTCAAAAACTTTATTTAAAAAGTCGGCTAAAAACTTGGTTTATGACACAGGGTTAAAAAATTTGCTTTGTTACTTTTGCCAAACTAAGAAAACGTATAATTTTGTTGTTAAAAAAATCAAAACCCAAGAAACAGTATATAAAATATTTCAGTGCTCAAACCACTGATCTCGATGGATTGCTAATATTATAACCTGCGCGAAACAAAAGTTACATTTCATGGGCTAAAAAACCGGTTTGTACGCAAGCCAGTTGAGGGTAAACGCACCCGGCACCAAACAAACTATCCGCATTATTGGAAAGAATGTGTTGACCGCGTCCTGGTTTTCTGTTCGAAGTACGGTAGCTAATGAGCGTTACGGTCAGACCGCGGACAGAAGGATTACGGGATGCCGGTGTTTGTATTTTGCCACGGCTTTTAAGTGCGCATGTTCGTCCACCCACTGCGCGCGGTCTTAAAAATCCGAAAAATGCTTCTTGCCACTGCTGATCTAAATGTGTAGGTTATCTATGGCTCAAACACTACGTTTATATCGAATAATTAAAGCTGGCTTAAAAACAAAGCGGCTTTGAAGCGATTTCAAGTCTACGTGTTATTCCGGTGGCTTAAAAGTCGATTGAAAATCGAGGTCAAGCACATTTCAGGCCATCGTCGTACGCATGCGGCAGTTTTGCATCCAACTTCACAGTAGACATCAAATGAAAAACAAACCTCACTTTTTTTTCGTCTTTTTTTGTGTGCTGTTGTTGATGTAAGCGTATTTTAAAGTTTTTACCTGTTTTTCAACTCGTATTTTTTATAAAAATGTCTAAATCATACATGAAGTTGACACTGATGACGTTCGAGGAAGCATTCATCTGAAGTTAGGCGGGTATAAAAGCCCGCTTGAATCGTTTATATCGTGTTTCTAAATCGGCTTCAGTGAAGTCAACCCTACTTATTTCCAGGCTTGACTTGAACGATTCAAGTGACTTTCAAGCGCGTTTATATCGTTTTTTGAAACCACTTTTAAAAGCCGCTTTAATTCAAGCTAGCTTTAACTATTCGATATAAACGTAGTTATAAATTTTTTTCACCGATGCCTGTAGCTTGGAGGAGGTGCATTTTAAGACACGGTTATGGCCTATTCTTAAAAATACACCTTTAAAATATATTTACTAAATTTTAAAAGCAACCTGTGCAATCGATGATTAACAGGAAATTATGCATAATTAGGGGCTATTAATATGAATTATATTTTAATAAAGTAAAAACACAACTGCACGATTACCAAAAAGAAATATTATTAATGCCTCTTAATTAACCCAATTAAAAAAAAAAATTAAGTGAATATTTCCACTTAAATACAAAATAATGAATGTTTATAAAAAAAATAGTAGTTAAACTTGTTTTGTAGTAAACGAAAAGTGCGTTTGACGTAGCTAGGCGCACTTGGGAATTTATTTTCGTGCATTATTTTCGTAGATGTTTATGCCAACTTTCAATCTATAATTTTATACTATGGTTGAGTGACTTTAAAATTTGGTTACGATGGCGTGCCATGGCGTTTTATCTTTTAAATTAAAAAATATCAATAAACAACAATATTTTATTCATCGATGTATGGTTATACAGGGCGATTCAAAAATATTTGGACTTAAAATTACATGGTCTGCTTTCGGACAAATTTGCTCAAATACAGGGTGGCCGGCGAGGTATCCGAGATACTTCGGATATGAATTATATGACTTATTTTAAGCAACAATTATTTCATTCACTTTTTTCAAAATTCCTAAAGGTTGTTGAATTAAATGGTTTTAAAGTTGTTGCGACATAATAAATTCTAGAGTAATAAAATAACATTGTTGCGACTAGTTTGCATAGGTAATTTAATAATTAGCACCTTGAGTGAGTAATAAAGATTGTTTGTTCGTAAATTATTGTCATTATTGACAGCAGTTGGTTATTTTATTTAATATCATGGTCCGCGTATTCTTCATAGGAACAATTACAGGCATGAGTTTAACACAAGTTACTGAGCTTGCTAATTATTACTCTAACTCAACTCAACTTGCTAATTATTAAATTACCTATGCAAACTAGTCGCAAAAATGTTATTTAATTACTCTAGAATTTATGTCTTGACAGCTTCAGGCCCAAATAATTCACGAACCGTAAGGAATTAGGAAAAAGTGAATAGAATCATTTTTGCTTAAAATTAGTCATGGATTTTTATATCCAGAGTATCTCGGATACCTGGGGGCCACCCTGTATATCAATCTTAAAAAGCTCTGCTAAATTACTATTTTATACATGGAAAGACATAGGCAAACTTCTTAATTAGGTGTTAATAAATAGGTTTATATTGTATTTAACAGAAAACAATTATTTTAACGTATGCAGGTATGTAAGTAAACGATAACCATGGAAAACAAACCCAAGCTTTCTGTTAAATGGCTTAAATTTAGCCAGTGTTTGTTTTTTATTGCCATCTTATTCTTACCTGCATACGTTAAAATAATTGTTTTCTGTTATATGAAAATATAAACGTATTATAAAAACCTGATCTATAAAATGGCGCCCTCAGCTTTGCGATATCTGTCAAAATAAATATGATGTAAAAATAAATTTTAAGTTTTAGGTAAAGTGCCCTCTGGCGGTATTTAAAAGTACTTTTTGCCTTAAAATTTTAGAATCTGCAAAGCTCGATTTGTGTGCCAAATATCAATGGATTGGTTATAAAATAAATGCAATATGGCAGAAAAAACCAAAATAAAAATTGAACTTTGACGGTAACTCGAAAACGAATGACAATTTATATGAAGCTCTACCCTTATTTACTGTCAAGTAGAATCACCCCCTTAAGTTTCGTGATCGATTTTGAATCAGCCTATATGCAAATAAAATTAGGACTGTTTATAGTAAAACATGACTACGTTCTTTAAGGCCTACTTTCTGCCCAATAACAATAATAAAAGAAATAATAAGTAATATCTTAGAAACGGCTTAAAAGAAATGAAAGTGTGATACATTTAAAAAAAATAATATCGACGATAATATTTTGACTATTTTAAACTGAAACAATATTACAGGTTGTTCAACTCAAAATTTAAAAATAATAATTAAAAAATCAAAAATGCGTAACCTTAGAAAAAAATGAAAAGCCTTTCTGCACTCTGCATAAAAGTTAGTGTAAAAAAAATTTGTAATAATTTAGTGTAAAACTTTGGTAAAACTCAAGAATTACCAATAAAAACAGGAAAATATAGTTAAAATACGGTATATTTGTTCCAAGATTCATCAATTTTCCTGGCATATTTTCAGGAATTGGCCAGAAAGGGATTGAAAATTGTCAAAGTGGATACGTTTTCCCAACTTTACTACCATGGTATATTAATTCCGTTCAATAAACTAAAACAAAAACACGTCCTAGAATGTAAAAAAAGGAATATGCCAAGAACCCCGTAAAAAATGTGAATTCTGCGTATTTATTGAAGTAGAAAATAATAATGATAATAATCTGTTTCTTAAAAATCCATACGCCTTTTCCACAAAAAGAGAATGTATACATGTAGGTAAATAGGAAATATAGTTAGGAGAAAGCTTACTCATAGAAGCCATATATACAAGATAAATAGGCAATACCTTGAAAATAATAACCTTTTCGACATGACAGCCTAAACTCAGTATTGTATTGTACTGCTCTAGGGCATAAGGGCGTATCACTTTCCTTTATTATCGGCGTAGGTAAACAAGGGATAAACATACTTTGGAATGCCTTAGAGCACTTTAAAGAAAGTAATATAGGGATTACAAATATATTATATTACAAATAAAAAAATGGATATTTTAAAAAACAAACACCTTATTTGCGTTTAAAAACCCCATAAAAAGATTAAAATTATCTCTTACCTCATTTGTACACACAAAACCTAAAAGGAAAACGTAAAAATTCAGCCTTGAAAACGAACTTCTCATTTTTACGCGATTCATTTTTAGCTTTTTCTCGCTTGGACCTTATAATTAGAATAAATTAATATCACAAATTCTTTGTTTAATTTTTTGGTTTGTTATCGCGGTTTTCACGTCATTTTTAGCACGAGAAAACATTTTTGAACCGTATTTTTATCGACTAATATTCCGAACTGACTGCCTGATTCGCCACCGCAACTGACGTGAAATTAGACAACTTTCACGGAGGCCGATTAGAGCGCTTGCGCGTGTGTCAAATGAATCAGCTCATTTCGCGTTGTCGGATTGTGCATTTAGTCCATAATTTTGCGTTTTTTTTTATACAGGATGTCCTGGTTTACTGTAGACTCCGAAAGCATGTCTGTAAAATACGTCAATATTAAAACTTATAACATACTAAAACTAGTCTAAGGTGACGTGGGTCCTAAAATGCACCCACTACGAGCTACAGTAATAATACAATTGTAAGTCAAAAACGATTATTTTTAACTGTGACTACATTTTAGCATCAAATAAATGTCACGAAAATGTGCACACCTTTAATTTAGGCAGTGTATCTATTGCTTGTCCTAAAAAAGATAAAAACAACCAAGATTAGGGGAGAATAAGGGGGTTAAACACTGGCTGATGATCAGAACCGAACGCAGGGGAGGCAATTGGTGCATTCGTTCCCTAAAAGCCCACTGAATGAGCTTGTTAAGCGGGATTAGGGTTTGTGGAGGGCCTTATTATTTTGTGTAAACAGTGTAAAAACAGCATTATTCGGCTCTCTTGATTTCCTTCCTCCAGAGTGAACATATTAAAGTGAGTTTAGAAAGGCCTTTTTGCTCTTCTAGAATTGCGCTGTACACGATGTTGCTTTTTAAAAAAATCATTGTAGGTTCATAAAAGTAAAAATTAAAGCTTTAAAATGTTTTTTTTTTGTTTTAAATTATCGTATGACCATTTTTAAGCAAAATACAGCGACTCTAAAAACCTAAAAAATGTTTTTTTATCATTTAATTTTTTTCAACTACTTAGTGTATCATACATATTTGACAAATCTGGCAACCTTGGAATATCTGTTCGGTTCGGAATTTAGGGAGCCGGCTTCTTGTTATTTCTTACCTGTCTTTTGGTGGACAGCAGGTGATAAATAAAAAGCATAGGTAAAGCCGGCTGTCCATGAGAGCGGTTTTCCGCTGACGGATGATAATTCAGCGTTGTGATTGGTTAGTGCAAATTTAAAATGCTTTTCCCGCCAATCACAACGTTGAATTATCATCCGCGAGCGGAAAACCGCTCTCATGGCCAGCCGGCTTAAACTCAGTAGTCATTAATGGGTACCACACACAATCCGGTAGACCTGCACTAATTTTGTAGCATATATGGGACCAGAGAGGTCTTTTGCGCTGATCACGAATCTAACAGATTTTTTTTGTTTCGTTCCTAAGATATCCATCATTAAATTTAAAAATGAAACTAACTTCTATTTTTCCTTCTTTTGCACACAATAATTGTTGATTTTAGGATAAAGTGGCACCAATATTTGATTTTCACCTCTTTAAACCCTATTTATTTTTATAATTAATTAAATTGCATAGCTTTACTTTCAATCGTTTTCAGTTGCAGCAAGTTATGGTGGAGGCAGTGGAGCAGTGTATGCATGGTTGCAGCGTTTTCAAAGGTAACCTTCGGAATTTATTTGATAAAAATTTTAAAATACATAGAAAACGGGGTTTTAAAAGGTAAAAATCAAATATGGTGGGCCACTTTATGTTTAAATTAAGAATTGTATGCAAAAAGAAGGGTGATATAGTGAAAATAAGATTAGTTTGATTTTTAACTTTGATGATGGATAACTCGGAACGAAACGTTTCTGAAAAAGAATTTATCCCGATTTGTGATCAGCGTACCAAAAAAACCATATGCCAAATTTCGTCAAAATCGGAGTTGCTTCCACTTTCTAGATAATTACCGAATTGATTTTCGGCACTAATAAGAATTGATTTTCGGCATTAAGAAACCAAGAATTAGTTCTGATTAAGTAAAATGGTTACCACCACCCCACCCAGATTTAAATATGTGTTACTTCTTTAGGAGTGATCCCAAAAAAAAGTTTACAAGACTCCAGTGAACACTCACATCAACTTTTTTAATTGTCCTGAGACCTTAGACCCGAAATCAAAACTATAAATACATATTTTAATACAAAAGTTGTAAACAATATAATGATTAAGAAATATCACATAGAAAACTAAGCAATGGTTGTTACCACACGTTAAAATTAAGCCGAAAATAGGCATTTATACCTTGACAATGGAATCTCTTTCACAAAGTCTTTATTTTAATAATAAAAAAAAATGAAAATGATTTGTTGTAAAATCAATTATAAATAAAATTATTGTTATTATTACCACATTAAGAATTTTAATATTAAAAAGAAAATGGCCGTGTAATCCAGTTTTTAGGTGTTTGATAATAGCAATAATCGCATTTTACATGCAAGCTGCTTTGCTAATTGTACTAACCAGAACCCTAACGACTACGGTACATCATCTAAATCTATGAGTAGCTCTTCTTTGAAACGCTTTAACTTAAAAACTATGTTGCACACTCAAAATTTTACCATGGTATTTAAAAAGTATAGGCTCGAATCAATAAATTAATCGTTTATTTTTCTAATATAGTGTTTTTATTAACAAAGCTTTACTTGGGTTTTAAGTTTATTTAATACATGGTGTTCCAAATTCGATGCATTAGCATTGCTATCTCGGTAATCCAAGTTATCCATTTTATTTTTTAAGGCCCTGTTAGTAATTATTTTGAAAATTCATAAGCACTTTCATAAAGGCAATTCTTATGCTGTTCAAGAAAATGTTTTTATTTTTCCAAAACGACGTTTCGTTTTTACTCATTTTTTCCATTATCAACTTCATTTTTTAAAATATGGACCAGGATGATGGTAGCTAAAAACTGAATTTGTCGTTTTTTATCGGATATTTCCGGCAGTAACCGGAATTTTTTAAATATTTCTTCGACCAAATATTCAGCATTAGGATGCGGAACTTGGCCTTAATTTAACCAACTCTCTATCTCTTATTATTACCGAGATAGCAATGCTATTGCATCGAATTTGTAATACCCTGTATAATAGAAAACTGGAAAACAACAATATTTATTTTTTTAAGTATTACATTAGCTGTCCCGTTTAAAAACACATGATAACTTCTTAGGTAGTAAAATCTTTTGAATTTTGATGTCTCTTTTTGAAGTGTCTTTTTAGATTTAATTCCTGACGAGTGCGATAGTTACATGGATCGCATTTAAAGACTTGATTGCCTTTTGGTTTTTTATGATGAAACAGAATATGAGCCCTTAAATTAGATTTATGAGGAGTTTGATAATTACAATAGTCGCATTTAACCTTTGGAATATCTTCAGGATTCTTATGTAGAAGACTGTGCGTTTTTAAAGTAGTTTTGTAAAGAGTTCGATAATTGCAATGGTCGCATTTCAGCATTTCAACATCTTCGGGACTTTTATGTTGAAGAGAGTGTCTTTTTAAAGAACCTTTTAGAGGTGTTCGATAATCACATTTGTTGCATTTAAATATATCAACCTGTTCAGGTCGTTTATGTCGGAGAAGGTGCGCCTTTAAAGCACCTTTTTGAATAGTTTGATAATCACATTGGTCGCATTTTAAACATTTCAACATCTTCCGGGTTTTTATGTAGGAGACTGTGCGCTTTTATATTACCTTTGTAAACTGTAATAAAATTGCACTGATCACACTTATACTTATTAACATATGCTCGATTTGTATGTCGAAGTGAGTGAGTCTTTAAGCAACTTTTATAAGTAGTTTGATAATCACATTGATCGCACTTAAACATGGGTAAATTTTTAGAAGTCTTATTGTGTCGGAGAATGTGCCGATTTATATTTCTTTTTGAAAGGTATGATACGCACATTGATCGCATTTAAACGTATAAGCAAGTTCGGGATTGACATGTCGCAGAATGTGGGTCGTTAATGCATTTTTATGGATTGTTTCAAAGTCACATTTATCGCATTTAAATACAGGAAGATCCTTACGATTTTTATGTAGAAGGTAGTGCCTATTTAAACAATTTTTGTAAGGTGTTTGATAATCACATTCATCGCATTTAAACCTCTTGAAATCTACAGGATTTTCATGTTGAAGAATAGGCTCCAATACAACACAATTATTGAGTTTTTGCTGAAAACTCTCCCTAAGTTTGTTGATGCAAGGATCCTTCAAAATGGGCTTTGGTGATATGTGATCATCGCTTTTATGGCTACTTTCAATTAAATATACTTCTTGTTTTACTTCCTTACTGCAATTTGTTAATAACCTAAAAAGGTTTTTTTTTATATAAAGCAAATCAAATCAAAAGGGGTATTGTACAGGATAAATATCTTGGTGCTTACATGGGGAATATAATTAGGTACGGTTTATTTGTGATTCATGTACAGGGTTTTTATTTATATTTTCACACTCACAACTAAAAGAATAGAAGAAAACTTTTGAATAAAAGTTTCATAGTTTTTCATCTATTATCTTTTGAGCTTAACAAAAGAATCAAATAAAAATTAGAAAGTTAAGAAAAATGAAGAAGTAACCCCTTTTTAATGGTTAACTCTGTATTTTATGTCACCAATTAAATTGTCTTTAAAGAGCTTAAAAAAATACCACATTTGATATATCTATCTTTAATACTTTCAGAAATAATTGAAATTGAAAAGGTTTATTGGAAATTATATCTAATAATTTTCGGAATAAATTGCCATATTTCTAAAACTATTAATGATAAATATATCAAATATGGTAATTTTTCAGGGCTCTTTAAAAGACCCTTTTAATGGGAACATAATATACAGAGTGTTTGTATGAAAAACAAATTACCTCTTAATTTTACTCTACTTTCTGATTTTGATGTGTTACTTCTGATAAACTCAAAAGATAATAAATGAAACACTATAAAACTCTGGAAAGTTTTCTATAATCTCTTTTTAGTTATCGTTGTAAATGGGTGTCAAAACATAAATGAACACCTTGTACCTTGTTTCATCATATTCCAGGTCATTTTCCGTTTTTATTTCCTTTCCAATGTTTTCCATTTGCGTGTCAGTTTTCATTTTTACCCATGAAGAGGCATCCATAAATCTGTAAACATAAATATTTAAAAGCAAAAGCCTTATAAATAAATATGTATGTTTTATTTGGACTGTTAGGCAAGTTATTAATAAATTTCCAGTGTTACACCAGTAAAAAGGGTTACAATTAATACAAAAAATATAGATGCTGCTTAGACTGACTGACCTATTTCATTAGAAATTTATTTATTTGAACTTTCACTTTAATATATTTTACATAAAACCTTTTGAAATAATAATTATAGATGTCATATGACTTCTATTTACTTTTAATATTTATAAAAAAATCCCCACCTTTCTGAAGTTACTCTAAACGAATCCATATTGCAATCTACTGGTTTAATATCATCCTGCAGATAAATATTTTTTGGAACGTGTAGAATCATTGGTGCTGCCTCAAAATCATTACTTTCCAATTCTGTCTTTATCATAGTACAATGGGTACTGTCGTTTTCCATAAAAACCCCTTTAAGGTCACTATATTTAACTTCAACGTTGTTAATGGAAAGATCTTCTGTTGTTGCTTCAGAAGTTTCTTTGGTAATACTAGGAGAAATTTCCATTTCTTGTATTTTGGTAATTCTTGGCATTAAAGCAATAGTTTCAAAGCTCCAACAAACCCATAGGCATAAATATTAAGGGGAACATCGGAAAAACTCAGAGTTTAATATTCGTATATTAACTCTGGGGAAACAAAACAGAAATGTTAGGTTATCGTTAAACGTCACCGTACCTAGACGCTTAAAGCATACACTTACTAGAGACAGCCGTGTCATAAGGATGAAAACAATTTAGAAGGGTCGCTCTGCCCTCTGCCTTTTGCTTATCTAATTTAGTTATCCACTGCTAATCAACAACGTTGAAAGTAAAAAAGTAGCAGCGATCAACTATTCTATTTGTTCAAAAAAGATGCAATACGATGGAATAACTATGCCATTACCAGCCGTCTCCAAAAGGAAATTAACCTTCTAGGATAAAAATGAAACGCAAAACATTTATCATTGAACGCTCCTTCTACAAAAAGCCATGTATTATTTTAAAATGTTATTGTTAATGTAAAAGAAACATTTTAATAAAGTGTTAACAAATCTACGTGTTTGCTCACTTAAACTACAACATTAATTTATTAGAGAATACACAGAAGTAATAAAATAACTAATAAGACCTTGAAAAATGTGCAACATTTATAAAATACTATATTGTTTTCTACCATTTTCCCAATAGATCATAATAACAAAATGTAATAGGTTACTGAAAGTGCACTAGTGGGTAATTTTACCCTTAGTAATTTTAAAAAAGGTCTTAAATTGTTTTCAGTTTAGAAATTTTTAGTACAGCCAGGCCGCTGGTGCGGCAGAATTTTAAAACGTGTGTGGTCTCCACTACGCATGTTTCTTGCGCACATTACATTGACTATTAAAAATCCGGCATGTGGGTGGTCCTTCTATCTCTTTTTTTTATACGGGTTTTATATTTCTTTCTCCTTGTCAGCGGTCCTTGAATCTCGGCGTGTTCAATTTTTCTAAGAACAAGATGGTGAAGCTACGACGTGACTCAAACGGTTTTCTCTTTTTGTTACATCAAAATTTCTTTCATGAATTTTCTGAGCTTTATCAGTTTTACTTTTTCATGAACAGACTTTAGCTTTTAACTTTGAAACTTTCTAATCTAAAAGTTATTTACATGTGGTTTTGTTTTTTGTTGTGCTTTTGTGTTGATTAAATTTTAGCCTGATTTAACTAAAAGAAACACAATGAGATCCTGACATTGAAGTATTATCAGTAGAACCTTTATAGTTAAGAAAATGAATCAGAAACTTATACTTTTTGTACAATTATTAGTATTTTCTTCTGTGGCCACTTTTCAAGAAGAACCGAACAGCTCAACTCTAGACTTAATTCAATTTTCAGACTCTCCATATATTCGGCATAAAGAGCCATATAAACCAAAAGGCGATAGGTACTTGGATAATTCGTTATTTGACATAGATCCACAATACTGCAGACGAAACGCAAAATGCCAATCGTTGCAACAGACCAAATGTATGGGGGCAAAGCTTCCTTATCACTCTACCACTTTAGATCTCACTGATCTTAGCAGCCAATCAAAAGTACAAGAAAAATTGCAGTTGTATGAGCAATATTTGCGCTATATACCAAAATGCTGGGCTGTGATACAGCCCTTTTTGTGTGCTTTATATATGCCAAAATGTGACAATGGAAGGGTTGATTTACCATCTAGAGAAATGTGTCGGATAACTCTTGAGCCCTGCAAGATAATTTACAACAGCACTGTGTTTCCACAATTTTTTAATTGTGAGGACGAGAGGTTGTTTCCTTCAAAGTGTCGCAATGATATTTACGAAATGAAGTTTAATACAACCGGCTATTGTATGGAGCCTCTTATTCAGACTGACAAACCTGAATGGTGGTTTAAAGGTATAGTTATATAACTTTATTAACAATATTTAAAATAACCAAATATTTTTGTTGACTGTTGACAAATAGTAATTATACGACTTTTTTTTTAAATAAATTATTAGGTCTTAACTATTTCAGTAATTTTCTATAAACCTGCGGCAACTCCAATTTTAACGAAATTTGTTATACTTGGGTTTTTGTGGCACTGATCACAAATCTGAAAGATTTTTTTGGCGGAAACGTTTTGTTGTCGAGATATTCATCATCAAAGTTCAAATTTGAACTAAGCTTATTTTCACTATATTCCCCCTTCTTTTTGCACACAATTCTTGATTTAAAGCTAAAGTGTCACAAAATATTTGATTTTCACCTTTTAAAATCCCGTTTTTCTACGTGTTTTTACATTATTTTTGCATTAAATTGCGTGGCTTTTCTTTGATAATGCGGCAACCATACATACACAAAGGGCTTCATGGCACACTGGGATTGAAATAATTCAAAAGTACAGCTATGCAATTTAATGCAAAAATAATGTAAAATACGTAAAAACGGTATTTTAAATAGGTGAAAATCAAATATTGTGTGCCACTTTAGCTTTAAATCAAGAATTGTGTGCAAAAAGAAGGGGGAATATTGTAAAAATAGGATTAGCTTAAATTTCAAGTCTGATGATGAATATCTCAAGAACGAAACGTTTTCGCCAAAAAATTCTTTCAGATTCGTAACCAACGCCCCAAAAAACCCCCGTATACCAAATTTCGTCAAAATCAGAGTTGCCGCACGCTTCTAGGAAATTTCCACTATTTCTTTTTTAGATGTTGAAGGTTGTGGTCTTCACTGTAAAGACTCAAAATTTACAGAAAATGAACATTATCAGATTCACAAACTAATAACATACTGTGCACTGCTATGCATAGTCTTAAATCTTTTTGCAGTCACAACATTTTTGATAGATTGGAGAACAGCTAATAGGTACCCTGCTAAGGCAATTTTTTATGTAAATATTTGTTTTGCCATATCATATGGAGGATATTTGGTACAGTTTTTAGGTAAGTTATATTAATATCAGGCAATTTAAAAACCTAATGTTTTCTTGGTTCTACTTTTTATTTTATAAACTTATTGTTGGAGTTTCTTATGTTTGATTTAAATGTCAAACCAGCCTTTCTCAATTCGCGATTCAGAATAAAAAACACAATGTTGCAACATAAATAAATAAATAAATATTTTATTGATGGACCAGGCCATTTTATAATAAATTCTGTGGGACAATCTAATTATAACAATATTATAAATACTATTAAAATTATACTACTAAATAACATTAAATACATTTATAAAACTTTAACAAAAATAAAATAAACTAAGGCAGTCATTAATGATCTCAGCAAGACAGGCCCCAACAAGATTCTGCATCGATACATCACTATAGAATATTCCTCCTCCTCAATCGGGCTTTAACCTGAGTTATTGAATGTGAGAAGAAATCAATGTTATTGGCAAACTGGTTTGCATTTCTGCAAAACCTAGTTAGTGATGAGAACATTCCGTAGTTCGTTCGATGAAACGGTACATGAAATAGGTTACCATCTCTAACCACTCTCTGTGGAGCATTAAAATTAATCAAACTCAGCAAAGCAGGGCAGTCAATTTGACCATTGACAATCTTAAAAGAGTGCAGATATCCAAGAATCCTCGATTGAAGATCTGGGAGTTTTCATCAGGTCACTGTAGTTCACCTCATCTATGGGGATCCCCAATTTAAATGCAACAAATCTTTAAAATTTTCTCTGCACTCTTTCCAAGGAGTCTATATGTATTCCGTAGTACGGAGACCACACCTGACAGGCATATTCCAATAAAGATCTTGATGCGACACGTTCAATCAGCTGATTACAATGGGTAACTAGCTCATACATTCTTTGTTGCAGAATTTTTATTTGAAATTCATTATGACAACCACCAAAACACTTGACATAAGTTTTAGTTTGACATTATTTCTATTTTTTATTACATATATTTATAAAAGATATGATACTAACAACAACATCAAGCAAAATATGACAAACTAATGTCATGGATGCCCTAAAAGGGTTTAAAATGTATCTGATAGGGGGCGCTTAAACTAATTCTTTAAAACTGGTACTTTGTTTGAACTTTTTTTAAACATTTTTATGCTTTTTTAAGGGTATGATACAAGAGAAGACATAGTATGCAAAAAGATGGAACCTTGAGAAAATCGGAACCAAGCGCCACTGAAAACCTATCTTGCGTCATAGTATTTTTTTTATGGTGTACTATTTTATTATTGCAGGCCTTGTTTGGTTTTATGATTTTTAGTTATGCATGGTATATGAGTTCACTACAGGCTTTAGGTAATACTGCACATTGTATAAAAATAACAGTATGTTTCTTTTACAACTTTATAAAAATATAAAGTGCATTCCAATTAAATTTAGCCAACCTGTATGATTCTTTTAGTTGGAGAATTGTAAAAAATCCCTGAAATACGCCAATTTTTATTTTTTGAGGTATTATATTTTGTGTTATATTTTACTTGTTTAGGGTTACTCCCTCCCCTCACCCACACAAAAACTTTAAATAAAAAAAGAGTGTCTGGTGATACATCACCTTAAAGGGTTTCATATTTTCACCTTAACAGTTTTTAGTTTTTCAAATTTAAACAATGCCCAATTAAGAGATATATCTGTGTACAAAATTTTATTTTGATATTTTAAAACATAAAAAAGTCATAGGAGTGAGCCATCAGCTAGGAAATACTCAGTATTTAAAGAGAATTTTCTCGGAAACTATAAATCGATTTTAAAAAACTTAAAACTGGAGAAGAGGGAATTTAAAATCCTTTAACATGAGGAATCTTTTGACCACCTTTCCTAATTGAATTTTCTGACATTTGTGTTGGTGTGGAAGGGGTAAAAGTAAATTTTGACATAAAAATGTCTCCCTAAAAGGATAAATGGATATGGATTTTTTTTTATGTACTAGGTATTCCATTTAAGAGAAAACATGGCATATATTTCTGGCTTTCCCTGTATTTTTTGAGAAATTCAAGGTAGCCAATCGATGTATTTTAGCTCGCAGAATTTGAAAATCGTAATAGATAAACAATTGCATGACAAACAAAAGAGTAATGCCATAAACGTTGCGTTTTTTAAATAGAGCACACTATTTTTTTATAACATTTTTGTATTCTATGGTCAATTCTACGTGTTTAGCAATCACGGGTACTATAAAGTCTATCTTCAACTATTTTTGAGTTATTGATGCTTAAACAGTTACATTTCGACGAGTATTATTTAATTCATCAATATAAAATACAGGTAATGCAGGTAATGTGATTACCTGCCTATAAACCGAAAACGTGACTGTTTAAGCATCAATAACTCAAAAACAGTTGAGGATAGACTTATACCACCCTTATTGAAAAACACTAAGAATTAACAAAAAATCAAAAATATCATAATAAAAGAATGTTCCATTTAAAAACACAACAATTATGGCGTTAGTCTTTTGTTTTCATGGAATTGTTTTCTTATTTCGATTTTCCAATTCTCGTAGCTAAAATACATCTATTGGCTAACTCAAATTTCTTAGAAAATATAGGAAATGTCAGAAAATAAGCAATTCTTTCTCTTAAATAAAATATACAGGCTTTCCCAACTCTATTTATACCCCAAATAACTTTGCCCCTGTACAAGATACAAAAATAAACTTAAATTAGAAAATGTTTATTCGGATAAACTCTTTTTGTTGAAGTACTAGTTATTATACAAGGTGTCTCAAAAACATGATTTTCATTGGCAAGTAGGTTTTTTAAATAGAACAGCCTATATATTTTAACAAATTTTGACTCTGTATTAAATTCTACATCAAAAACATATAACTCACTATACGTCAATTAGAGCTGGTTTTTGAGATATCAGCAGTATGTTGATATAATCATTAACAATTTAAAGTAAAAAAAAGAAAAAATAATATTTTGGTTTTAAATATTTCTAAGTAATTCTGTCATTGTCTGAGTGACAAATAATATAATAACATGTAACTAATTACCTTCCATTGTAAAAACTACCAATAGGTATGTCAGCGGTTTAGTTTATTTTAGACACATGTTTACTGAATTGCATTAAAATACAACATTACGTTAATTATGGCGGGTTTTTCAGTTAGGTAAATATGTATCTAAAATAAACTAAATAGCTGACTTATAGAAGGAACAGTTTAAAAATGTAAATTCAGTGCTCTTTAATAAGAAAAAAAATCACAAAAAGTTTAAAGCAAATAAATCGGCATGCTTGTCTTCGCGGCCGCCTTTGCTATATTTCTTTTATGATATGCCGGTTGATGCAGGTGGTCATCGCACTATGGGATAGAAATTAATTTTTTTGGTCAAAATTCTGAAACTTACCAATTTAACTTAAAATGAGGTGCTTTTTACTGAAAAAATATTATAAATTATTACAAATGCTTTTGGAAACCTAAAACTTATTATATGTTATTATAAGTTTACACCCCTTAACATTATTATTTTTATTGTACAAAATAAACTTAAATGTCAGCTTGTTTGGTGAATTCGGTGGTATTCTAATCAGTAATCCGATGATTATTATCTCATATGATATACAGGGTACGACAATAGGTATGATTTTTTAAATGGAATACCCTGAATATTATATCACTACCAAAAAATCTTTTAAAATGCTTTAAAAACATACTACATTTGATGTGTCTATCTCAATTAGTTTCGGAAATATGACCATCCAAATCTGAAAAATAATTTTAAATTATTCTTAGAAGCGTAATAGAGATACATCTTCCCAACTTTTTTTATTTTTCAACGTATAAAATAAATAAAAAAAACACTGTTTTGTTGGGTAGCTTCTGTAGAATCCATATCTTTCATCAGAATGCTTTTATCTTTTAGGATATACAGTGTAGAACAAAACATATTAAATTTTAATATGGAAAACCTTGTAAATTATAAAAAAATCTTGTATCTGTCCTTACACTCAGAAGTAGCAAAAGTAGGAAGGCAATTGTAAGTACAAAAACTGATAAAGAAAAAGATAAAAAATCTTTGACAAAAGTAGCGAGACTTCGCGGGACTGCATCGGAAACACAACAATAGCTCTTATTATTTAAACTCTTTTACTTTTTTAGTAAGCAAGGCTAATAATAAACTAAGTAGATTAAATGTTGTATATTTATGTTTACTTAAAATACATTTTCAAGTTTCTTATTACCCCAATAGAAGTCGTCATATTCTTTTATAATTTTGCGTACAGGTAGTTTGGAGTATCTACTTTGAAATACACAGCATAAGCCATTAAAATTTCAAAGTTGCTTTTTGGCCAAAATAATGGATTTCTATCCCATAGTGTATCGGCGCGTCGCTGTAAAGGATAGCGGGGCCTTTGTATAAAATAGTCCGATTGCAGGCGGCCTTTTTTATGTTTTTTGTATTATTTTTAAAGGGTACCGAATTTGCGCTTTTAAAATGTTCTTACTATACCTATTGGTAGTTCTTACAATGAAAGGTAGTTAATTACATGTTATTATATTATTTGTCACTCTGACAGTGACAGAATTATTTAAAAATAATTAGAACCAAAATAATATCTTTTCTTCACTTTTGGTAGTTAATAAGTATATCAGCATACTGTTAATATCTTAAAAACCAGCAATAATGGACGTATAGTGTGTTATATATTTTTGATGCACAATTTAATGTAGAGTCAAAATTTGTTAAAATATATAGGGTGTTCCATTTAAAAAACCTGTTTGCCAATGAAAATCATGTTTTTGAGACACCTTGTATAATAACTAGTACTATTACCAAAAAAGTTTATCTGAATAAAAATTTTTTAATTTAAGTTTATTTTTTGTATCTTGGACAGGGGCGAAGTAATTTGATGTATAAATATACTTGGGACACCCTGTATACGGAGAGGCCCGTTTTATCTGGAATGCACTATATAAAAATTTAATTAGGTAAAATCCAAGAACGAGTCAACAAAAAACGAGCATATTTTCACTTGGTGGCCTGGAGTTTACCGTTGATGTTAACCATAACCACCATGGCAATAGGGGAAATAGACGGAGACTATATTACAGGAATCTGTTTTGTTGGTTTTGCAAATATGGCGGCTAGAGCGGGACTGTTTCTAGCCCCGCTAGCTGCGACTATGTTTGTATCAGTCTATATTATTGTAAGAGGTATGTTTTGTAATATTTTTAATAAGTATTAGGTATACAATATTTAACAAAAAATAATTTAATTTTTAGGACTTATACTTCTTGTTAAGGTAAAAATAGAAAGCAGAGAGGTGATTTCCCAGCATTCTGCTCGAAAGATACAGTCGAATATAGTTAGAATGACAGTGTTTACCATTTTTATGGTTGTTTTTTGTGTTGTGACCATTGGATATCACATTTATGTCGGGTCTAATAGGGATTTGTGGCACTCAAGCTTGGAAAGTTACATACTGTAAGGCTATTTAAAAAAAATGTATATAATTCCTTATTGTTTTTGTTTTTTACTTAAATTTCTCCATGTAGTTTCACATACTAACAAGTTTAAATAATACAAAATTGAGAACTATTTAGTATTACTTAGTACAGTACTAACACAACTAATTTTTAATGCATGTACTTTGGGTATTTTTAGGTTAAACTGCTAAAAACGATGGATATGCAGATTATTTAGTTCTTGTATGCATGACTTAAGGTAGGTCAGAAATATTTTTCTTAAAACTAACACTTGGCATCTTTATAGGTTCAGTAAGTTTTGTCATTAAATAAGAGATGGCGCTGTTATGTTTGTCAGTGTACATCGACTCTATACTCTATACAAGATCAAGATTGTTTGACTAGGTAAGGTTGCCTCGTAAGCCTTGCAACATGGCGGACCATACGTCACATATGTATTTTGCTCATTATTTAATGAAGTTTTTAACAGTGTAGTTTGTGTTTTTTGTCAATATTAAAGAAATACTTTTAAATACTGTTAATTCCAACTGTTACCGTAACTTCTTTATTTCCTATTAATAAATTATTTAACAATGATTATTCTAGCTGATTTTTAAATATTGTATATCGCGCTCTTTCGCCCTCATAGCATTATCCGTCTAGACATCCTTGTTTGCTATGTTGGCGCCAAGGAACCAGCACTGCGGTACATATGTGACGTAATAAGGCAACCTTACCTAGTCAAACGATCTTGATACAAGATAGTGGCGTAACAAGGATTTTAGCAGCAATATGGCGTCTAAGACGTCGGCGAATCAAAAGTAGGGCACCCCATTGTCACCACTGTCTTGTATAGAGTCACTGTATGTCAGTGAATAAAAGTAAAAATATCGCGAAATCCACCTTCAAATTAGATCACTGGAACAAATGTATTAAGTTCTCTTATTGAACGACAGAATTATTGAACAAGTTGGTAAAAGAATTACTTACTATATGTTCTAATAAACTAAAATTTTTATTACAATATTTTCTTTTAGATGTAAACTGACAAGTTTTAGCACAGATTATTCTCATTGTAAGCAGTCCGAACGTCCTAGTGTTGCAAATGTTGCAGTTGCATCTTTTAGCTGTCTTTGGTACAGGCATAGCCATGGCTTCTTGGGTCTGGTGTGACGCAACTCTTCATGCCTGGGGGCGTTATATAAGAAAGTAAGTTGTGACCTAATCTCCCTGAGTACTAAAAAGTCTTTTGACATACTTTGGAGTACTTGTTCGGATGTAGCTTATGGTTAATCTTATACAGATTGGCTAACGGCAACCTCGGATCTAGGTTTTATAAAGAGCGAGAGAATAAAAACGTTTTAATGTATATCAAAGCAGGGCAAAGAATTGCCTGTTAGTTATGAAGATTCCTCGCCTTTTTCGAATGCTGTGGCATCAAGTACAGGATGTGTCCTTTGTGCTACTTGCCACACATAGTCGAACTTTTCTATTTTCAGAAGTGGGATAAAACCCACGAAAAGATAAATGGCAAAGTTGTAGGCAATAAAAAGATCTACAACATTTGTATTTACTTTTTCTTTACATTACCTTAAAATTTATTTGAAAAATTCAAATAACCACTGGTTTTTTATTTTTATATTTTACAAAAAATTATTTATTTCTCACGAAATTTGGTGAAAACTAACCTTTATATTATGTCCCAATATACTGTAATTTTTTGGTTTTAAACTATTCATTTTACACATTTTGACTTAATATTAAAAAAGTACCCTCATTTTCAATAAAAATCAAGTATTAAAATACCGACATTTTCAAAAATCGGTGGACTTTTTATTCGTTGAAATCTCTTCTTTTGACGGTGTGAAAAATAAATACATTACCATGGTAAATTGTCTCAGAAAATGCATTTCTATAGGACTTATAGTTTTTTACCTATTAAAACTCACCTTCTTTCACTTACCAAAGCTCAGATCGCCCGTAAATAAATTTTTCTTTCATTATTGTTATTTTCTCTACATTTTTCAATGGATTTTATTCATATATTATATCACAAGACCTATAAATTGAATCGACACTACCCAACAATATTTTGAGTAAGATTTTTTTTGGAAATAGTTGAATGTATAATAATTAAATTAAAACACGAGACCGCGCAGGGGTCGAGGGTTTTATTTTGAAATCAAAAACTCGAAACTGCGAAGCGGTCAAGGGTTTTTAAAAAATTATTGTCCATGAAACTATTTGCCAAGCCAATCTTACAAAACATATTTGGGTAGTTAAATCGATTTAAATTTGTAGATCGAGTGGCATACGGCTAGATTATGTCCTGAAAACTTATAGAAGGAACAGTTTAAGAATGTAAATTCGGTGCTCTTTGATAAGAAAAAAATCACAAAAAGTTTAAAGCAAATAAATCGGCATGCTTGTCTTCGCGGCCGCCTTTGCTATATTTCTTTATGATATGCCGGTTGATGCAGGTGGTCATCGCACTATGGGATAGAAATTAATTTTTTTGGTCAAAATTCTAAAACTTGCCAATCTAACTTAAAATGAGGTGCTTTAAACTGAAAAAATATTATAAATTATTACAAATTTTTTTGGAAACCTAAAACTTATTATATGTTATTATCAATTTTCACCCCCTCAACATTATTATTTTTTATTGTACAAAATAAACTAAAATGTCAGCTTGTTTGGTTAATTTGGTAGTATTCTAATCAGTAATCTGATGAATATTATTTCATATGATATACAGGGTACGACAATAGGTATGATTTTTTTAAATGGAATACCCTGAATATTATATTACCACCAAAAAATTCTTTTAAAATGCTTTAGAAAAATACTACATTTGATGTGTCTATCTCAATTAGTTTCGGAAATATGACCATCCAAATCTGAAAAATAATTTTAAATTATTCTTAGAAGCGTAATAGAGATACATCTTCCCACCTTTTTTATTTTTCAACGTATAAAATAAATAAAAAACACTGTTTTGTTGGGTAGATTCTGTAAAATCCATATTTTTCATCAGAATATTAAACATATTAAATTTTAAAATGGAAAACCTTGTAAATTATAAAAAATCTTGTATCTGTCCTTACTCTTAGAAGTAGCAGAAAGTAGGGAGGCAATTGTAAGTACAAAAACTGATAAAGCAAAAGGTAAAAAAATCTTTGACAAAAGTAATGAGACTTTGCGAGACTGCATCGGAAACACAACAATAGCTCTTATTATTTAAACTCTTTTACTTTTTTAGTAAACAAGGCTAATAATAAACTAAGTAGATTAAATGTTGTATATTTATGTTTACTTAAAATACAATTTCAAGTTTCTTATTACCCCAATAGAAGTCGTCATATTCTTTTATAATTTTGTGTACATGTAGTTTGGAGTATCTACATTGAAATACACAGCATAAGCCATTAAAATTTCAAAGTTGCTTTTTGGCCAAAATAATGGATTTCTATCCCATAGTGTATTGGCGCGTGGCTGTAAAGGGTAGCGGCGCCTTTGTATAAAATAGTCCGATTGCAGGCGGCCTTTCTTATATTTTTTTGTATTATTTTCAAAGGGCACCGAATTTGCGCTTTTAAAATGTTCTTACTATACATTAAAGGCAACAACACAGAATTTTTCTGATAATAAAGTCTAAAAATTTATCCAAAAATGGTTATTTTTGATTGGTTTATTTTCTATTGAGGGAAATAATCTACTATATTTTTTTTTGTTTCAAAAATTATTGACCCTGGTCAAATTATGATAAAAAAATGGATCCTAGTTTTTTTGCATTTTCTGAGACTATTTGCCATTGTGATGTATATTTACCATTAGAAAGTAGAGATTTCAACGAACAAAAAGACCGCCACTTTTTTAAAAATGCCCATATTTTGATTAAGTCAAACTAAAGTGAAAAATAAATATTTTAAACTGAAAAAATTACAGCGTATTTGGGACATGCAAAGGTATGATTCCACCAAATTTTGTGGATAATAATTTATTTTTCCTAAAAGATAAAAATAAATGGTTATTTGAATTTCTGATATAAATTTTGAGGTTGTGTAAAGAAAACCTAATTATAAAAGTTGTAGATCTTTTTATTGCCTACAATTTTGTCATTTATCTTTTTCCACATGACTTCTAGTTTTGCCGGAAATCGAGAAAAACCGTATTTTACACTTTTTTACCCCTTCCCGACCTTAAATCGCCCGTAATTTTTTTTTATTTAATTTTTTTATACGCTTTACCTTTTTACAGGATTTCATTCTACTAAGTTTTTTTTTTTAC
Organism: Listronotus bonariensis; assembly: GCA_014170235.1. Taxonomy (NCBI): domain Eukaryota; kingdom Metazoa; phylum Arthropoda; class Insecta; order Coleoptera; family Curculionidae; genus Listronotus; species Listronotus bonariensis. Next base: position 36,929 of record JACEGR010005990.1, on the reverse strand, counting down.
TTTTTACCTCTTTTAAAGGCTTCAGCATTGGTCTATTATCCCGAGACCAAGTTTAGCCAAGCCCTGTAACTATAAGGACATAAAAAAAAGGTAATAAAAACCATTTTTTTAGAAAATTTCACTGTGAAGTAGAAGAACCGATGAAAATACAGAAGCACAAAATCATAGCCAGGGCGTTCGCCAAACGTAAAAAATTTAACGAAGGCGGGCGGATTTCGATTTTTAGTCAGAATCACACCGATCCTGTGGGGTTACAGTTTGAACTGAACAGCGCTGCTAGCAACGAGCTGAGTACTACGTGGGCAAAAACCTACCGCGGCTTGTCAATCGCAGACAGGCGGTACCGAACGATGTGGGAGTGGATAATAGTTATAATCAGTCTGTTGATAGTGATTACAGTTTGAATTATAGGTATGGAAGTTTTTGTATAGTATTATACAGGGTTTTTATTTATATTTTGCTAAGAAGGGTAAAAAACGTCCTGTATAAAAGTTTCATATTTTTTAAATTTATTATCTTGAGATAATAAGCGCATAACAAAAGAAACAAATGAACATCAAAAACTCAAGAAAAATGAAGAGGTAGGATTGTTTTGAATGGTACACCTTGTATATTATGTCACTATTAAAAAGGTCTTTTAAACAGCTTCACAAAAATATTACATTTAATATTTATTTATTTATTTATTTATTTATTTATTTATTACAAGCCCAACAGGCGACCATTAACAGGGCTACAAATATAACTATAATAAAAACTATATAAAATTAAATAATACAATACAGAAAATAATTTCACAGCAAAATAACTTTAAGACTAAAATCTCATACCTAAAGATGTTCTATGCATACTTGAACAAACACTCTATAATTCATGGAAAAATCACAGTGATATGCAATGCCATTGTATAAGGAGCACATTCTTTGAATTGGTGACATATATAATGCATGCCACTGGGCGATGGCAAATAAAAATATCTACTGTTCCTACTTGCAATCCTGGGGATCGCGAAATTAATTTCACCTAACAGAGATGGACAGACGATGGCCCATTAATTAACTTATATAAAAATACCGTGCTATGAAGATTTCTTCTTTTCTCTAAACTTTCCATACTGAATCTTCGTCGCAATAGGCCATCATCTATTCCCCTCTGAGGGTAAGTGCCTTCTTCTTTTAAAACCAAATATTTTAAAAACTTTCTTTGGACTCGTTCCACTGCTCTTACATATTTATCATAATATGGTGACCAAACTACCGATGCATATTCAAGTTTTGTTCTAACCAATGAAAAATAAAGTCTTTTTAAAGCATCAATATTATTAAAAGTCTCTTGTATTACTTACTCTGGTCAATTTAGTTTCACCAATATAATAATTGTAATAAGCAGCATTAATCTTTTTAGTGAAAGTCATAACTGAGCACTTTCCAGCATTAAGAAGAAGGCAATTATTTCTACACCATGCCTGCACAGCACTTACACTTTCTTGTAATACAGGGTCCGACATTGAAACTTTCTTTTTTCATAGATAAAAATAAAAACATATATTGCACATTTTTATTTATTTTTTTATTAGCATTAGACAATAACATGGGAAGTTTGAAATCGAGTTATTTTATATAGAATATTTGACAAGTGTCTACCATTACTGTGGATACATTGCTGTAACCGATTTCTGAAGTGTGCGTGGACCCTTTCCAGCATATCATTCGGTACGTTGGCTATCTCGTAAAGAATATTGTTTTTTAATTCTTCCAGGGTTTGCAGGATAGTTGTTATACACTTTTAATTTGAGGTAGCCCCATAGAAAATAATCACATGGGGCTAGATCTGGCGATCGTGCGGGCTATGGAACGTCACCTCGGTTGGAGATAAGTCGCCCGGAAAATTTTGTCTCAAAACAGGCATTGAAAGTTGTGATGTGTGGGCTGTGGCCCCATCTTGCTGGAACCATACATCGCCTAAGGCGTTTCGAAGCAGATCGTCTAGGAGATCTCAAAACCGACTGTCGGAACTGCCTCGATATTTGCGGGTGATCTAACTGTCCGTGTTGCTCCTGGTTCCTTGCGGGACACATTTCCATCTGCTCTAAAAGCCTCCACCCATGATAAAATGGATCCCTGGGCCGGAACAGCACCTCTAGGGGTTATATTGTACTCTAAACGAAACGCACGCTGCACGGCGATGATCGACCGGCCTTGTGAAAAGTAGGTCTCAACGGCAAACGTGCGTTGCTCTCGTGCACAAAGCATTTTTACAACTGACGACAATTAACAAACAAATCTCCTCACCAACGCTCTCTGTTAAGCGCACTAACGCGCTGCAACTAGCTCCAGTCGCGCCACCATGTATCATTGAAAAAGAAAGTTTCAGTGCCGGACCCTGTATATCACAGTCTTCCGTGGTCTCAATTCGAGTATACAGCTTCAGGTCATCTGCAAATATTTGATGTTCTACTTTAATAACATTAGAAATGTCATTTATAAAAATGAGAAATAATAGGGGCCCCAAGTTGGACCCCTGGGGTACTCCTGATGAAGCTGTAAAACGGTCTGACCTGAAACCATTGTACTGTACATACTGAGATTTATTGTCTAGGTAACTTTTAAAAAATAAAACAAATTTCTTTACAAATCCCGCCTTACTTAATTTTTTTAGGAGAATTGTGTGATTAATCTTATCAAAAGCTTTTGAAAAGTCGATAAACACCACATCAACCTGACCCCTACCGTCAACAATTTTTGTTGTATAGTGACTAAAATATCTATCTTTAATAGTTTTCCAAATATGACCACTTATATCGGAAAAATAGTGGATATAATTTCCATTATAGCTGCCTAAGGCACTTAGCTGAGACTGTAGAAGTAATGGAAATTATATCCAGACTTAAAAGGCCATATTTTCGAAACTATGAAAGATAGATATATCAAATGTGGTATTTTTGTAAAGCTTTTTAATGATCTATTTAATGGTAACATATAATAATAATATACAGGGTGTCCCATTTAAAAAACGTTTAGCTCTCCATTATTCTCCAGATTTTAATCTTCAGTTGTTTCTTTTTATGATCAAAAGATAATAAATGAAAATGTATGAAACTTTTATATAAGACGTTTTTTTCTATCTTTCTTGGTTATTGTTAACACTGTGGCAAAACCCTGTAAAAATATCATATTATACAGGGTGTTTTAGATGCTGATCTTTAAGGGTGTAAATCCTTAGGTAATTTTAAAAGTAAAGTTTAGAGAGTCAAATACTTGATTTTCTTTAAAATTTATCTCTGGCAGCCATTTAAAAATAAACACCCTGTATGAAAAGTAGGCACATATATTTAAAGTAAGAATGTTTATGAAACTTCCTGGTCTAGAAGAGCTTATTATTCCTCAAGAATAATTCTTGTGTAAGTTATACTATTATATATCCAATATTTTAGACATGTGAGTATAGAATCTAGAAGAAACTCGGGAGACAGCCAAGTCTCCGTCCAAATAGCCGAGTTGAAAGCCACCAAAAGAGTTAAGTCCCGAAGAACGAGAAGGCACGATAAACACCACTTTAGAAGTCATTCTAGAAATATAGGTAAACTAAATATCTTCATAGTTATTTAAGATAAAGTTTTATCGATTTTCTTTATAGGAAATTCTTCCCGCGCTCCCTCTCGCGGTGGAACAAAGCGAGACAGTAGCACTAGTTTGGACTCCCACCTGCAAATATTGAACGCATTGACAAGTGGTAGTGATGTCAAGAATTTCGCACCGAATCTGAACAGAAGAACTGCCACAGCAGGGTTAGACGGAGCCCATATTGGACATCTGTTATCGAATGGCAAGTTGGGTAAGTAAGTGGTTGTCCCAGCTGGTAAAAGATGGCGCTAATAGGTTTTTTTTATCATATTTGTATCTGCTATCTTTGCTAACAAGTTATTATTATTTTTTGAATAATAATAAAGAATATTTGACTTTGACTTTTACTTTGTAGTAAGGGGAGCCCACGATGCTAAATGGGGATTTTCTCGAGCGTCATAGAGACCTATTGGGTTGCAAAGTTTAGATGATAAAAGAAAAAATGTTATATATTGTATACACTGATCTCGATGGATTGCCAATGTTATAACCTGCGCGAAACAAAAGTTACATTTCATGGGCGAAAAAACCGGTTTGTGCGCATACCAGTTGAGGGTAAACGCACCTGGCGCCAAACAAAGTAACCGCATTATCGGAAAGAATTTGTCGACGGCGTCCTGGTTTTCTGTTCGAAGTACGGTAGCTAATGAGCGTCACGGTCAGACCGCGGACGAAGGGTACGGGGTGTCGGTGTTTGTATTATGCCACGGCTTTTAAGTGCGCATGTTCGTCCACCATTAATGTTTTTACTGCGCGAGGTCGTAAAGATCTGAAAAATGCTTCTATGGTTATCTATGAATGTATACCTTTTCATGGGTGGGGGAAGCGGCTATAGATTTTTTAATATGTCAAAAAATACTGTTATTATTTCGGCTTGTGGAAATGGTTTGAATTGTATCGAGTTATATATTTTTCGTTATCTTGAATTATTATCTTCAAAATAAAAAAATAGCCATGCTTAAGAATGTCAAAACTTTGTAGCCCGCCGCTTTCTTTACGTCACTCTCAAATTGTCAGATTAGTGTAATATACACTGTTAAACATTATCTTAATTTGACGTCCTCAAAAATTTTTGACGGATATATTTTTGTTTCCCTGTATACGGGACTCATATTTGTTGGAGGTACTTAACCAGGTACAAGGCATCCTCCGGTATATTAATCTCCCGGGCTGTAGTAAATCCTGAAATCCCCTCTTGTGCTCCCCTACCATTATTAAATTTATTTATCTTTTTTTTACAGTCCTACCCCCGCCCCTCTAACAGGCTCCGAGGACGAAAATGTCTCAGTCACGATATCTGAAACAGCTTTTAACATGCGCGTTGCTAACCAGAACCTCGATCTTAACGATCAGTTTACCATCAGTCAGTTAAAACAGGGCCTTAATATCCAGCAGATTAGCACTTCTGAGAGTGAGGCGGAAAATAGAAGTAACAAGGATTATGAGCAGGAAAAGAGATATTCCAGGAGTGGTAGGGAGTCTCATTCGAGCAAGAGGTCAAAGAAGTCCAAAAGATCAAGGTAGGAATTTGTTTTACAAGCTTTTATTGAACTTGCTATGTACAGGGTGTCCCATTTTGGTTGTCCCTTATGGGAAACTTGGAAACCATAAGAGATATTAAAAATCTGATACCCCATCCTCGAGCTCTTTTTTGGAGAAAACATTTATGGTAAAAACAGATCATCGCTATCGCGAAGCGTTTCAGAGATACAGGGTGATTCTCGATTTTTTCACTTTTTGAAAAGGCCCTGTAGCTTTGTTGTTATTACAGATACGAGAAAACTAATTGCACATTATAAAGACACTTTTTTCCGTAGAATCCAGTGGCGTAGCCAAAAAATTTTGAGCTGTCATTTTTGACATATGACCCAAACATGTTTTTTTATTAGGGACACCCTATAAATGATTAGGTAATTAAATTGCTTGTTTTTCTGATTAAAATAATATATCATAGTAGGTGGTTTAATAAATTTTTACGTCAAATATTGGAAAAATTATGATTTTAAAGACGCATTGCGGCTTCTATCTGTTTTTAAATTGTTTTATATTTTTCTTTAAAAACAATACTGCCATCCCTCAACTCAGGAGACATTTCCGTAGAAAAAAAAACAAAAAATTAATTAATTAAATTTTTTTTTATATTTTTTTTATTTATTTTTTATTTCTACGGAAATGTCTCCTGAGCTAAGGGATGACAGATTCCTTTTAAAACAAAGATATAAAACAATTTAAAAAACAGATAGAAACACGTCAATGCGTCTTTAAAATCATAATTTTTCAATATTTGACGTAAAAATTTATTAAACCACCTACTATGATATATTACTTTAATCAGAAAAAAACAAGCAATTTAATTACCTAATTATTTATAGGGTGTCCCTAATAAAAAAGACATGTTTGGGTCATGTAGTCAAAAATGACAGCTCAAAAAATTTTTTGGATTCTACGGAAAGTGTCTGTATAATGTGCAATGTTTCTGTATCTGCAATAACAACAAAGCTACAGGACCTTTTCAAAAGTGAAAAATCGAGAATCACCCTGCATCTCTGAAACGCTTCGCGATAGGATGATCTGTTTTTACCATAAATGTTTTCTCCAAAAGAGCTTGAGGATGGGGTATCGGATTTTTAATATCTCTTATGGTTTCCAAGTTTCCTATAAGGGACAGCCAAAATGGGACACCTATCACAGGATGCATACATACCTGCGGAATGAAAATTCCCGGAAGGTTAGGGATAAAACCGTTATTTTTAATGGCTAAATAGTGAGCCGTGAAAAAAATAGGCGCCAGAGAGGAGAAATTAAAAAAAAGTTTAGGGCGCTCTGAGAATAAAATGGGCGCCAAACAGGCAACATTCTCTTTCTTTTGCTCTTCATAATTTTTCTTTGCCTTTTTTTGGGCGCCCCAACAAGTCCAGTTAATACAGCCCTGTGTAAAGTGTGATATGTCGTTGGATTTAGAATTAAAATACAAGTTTATTAGGTTTTAAACTAAATATTCAGCCTATTAAAAAAAAAAACAAAGTTGATGATGGCGGCTCAAAGACGAAACGTGGGATCTTAAATTTAATGTCATTATTTTGTGGAATGCAGAAGGTAGCAATGTGTGGCATTTATTTTAAAGTATCTCTAATAAAAACTGTCTCGCAAAATTTCGTTTTTTCCAGATAATTTCGGAATGGCTGAAACTTTTTAAATTTTTAAAACGGAATATTGTTAGGATAAATGCGCAGCTTTGGATCAATTTAACCAGTCATGTATCTTCTACCGTTTATACACGAGTCATGCAAACCTCGAAACAGCACTTGCATAAAATGCAAATGTCTAGGGGAATCTTTGAAACTGCAGTGATGCAGATGCATCCTGCTACAACTCTGCGTCAGCATTGGCTGCTGGTGCCGTGATCAACTTAGACATGAGCGTGATTTAGCGAATAGTTATTCAAGTCTTATGTCAATGTATTCCTTACTTTTAACTTCCAAAAGCATGGATAACTCTTGGCACACATCTATCAAAAGCTGTGGGAGATCTATCGCTGGCTTTAATAGATGCCATTTACGGCTTCTGCTCCGACGAATTAACCAGTAGAGTCCCTCCTAATTGCAGCTCCCAAACAGAGTAAACTCGTGCGTGCCACACTTATGCATGCCGCTATACGGTCGAACTGAGACAGGCCTTGAACTTCGGCCATTTCAGTTGTGTTCTCTTATCCATAGGAAGTTTTCTTGACTGTGGAACCTACTGTCAGCGGAGGTCTTTCCTTATCTCACAAATTTTCACAGTCTTTGAAGTCCCGTGATCTCGTTCTTACCTTGCTTAAGACACCCACAGTACGTTAGTATTTGAGGATTTTAGTCGTTCATGGATTGTCCAAAGATAAAAAAGTACAGGCAGTGCGTGGAAAGGAGACAGTCTAACGCGAATACCGGCATGTAAACATTTCGACTGGGTGACTAACAGTGCTTGTTTTGTTATTGCATTACTGGCCGATATACCTTTAAAATAGCTGATGCGATAAGTATCTCCAACCGATTATATATGCCATTTTTTTATCTTTTTGACATCCCACGAAGGCATATGCCTAAATACCAGAGTACCGTGGGTGTCGGGTTATTAGATGTTTAACTCATCGTTCCCCTGTTCCGTCAACGTTGTCCAAGCACTGAAACATGCAGTTATGCATTTCACACCACCTTTTAGACAACGCGGTAGTGCCACCACGGTCGGTATTTTTTCAAATAACTACTACCTAAATATGTCTCCCCGCTGGGAATCGAACCGGCCACTTCTGGCTTCGAAGATTAAAGCTCTGTCCACTGCGCCACTGGGGAGACAATGCATGATTAGCTGTGTGACGTCATTCAGAATTCAACATGGCGACTTGAAAAATAAAGTGTCATCACTTTAAATCCAATATGGATATGGCAGACTAAGTTTTTATGCTTTCCTACAATATGGGCATCAAATGAAAGGATTTGCTGAGAATACAAATGTGAGTTAAAGTGTGTTGCTCCAATCGGTCTGAATTTTTGATGGACTGGGGTTTTTAAAGCAAATGCCCTAACCTTGTTACAGCTAGATTCTTCGAAATTAACCGACAAATTACATTTTTATTACCATGTACTTTAAAGAATAAAAAAACTTTTTTCTAAACTTGCACCATCAACATATAACCTCATTACACAATTTATATGATATAAAACCTTGTCGCGAGATTTACCTGTGTAAACAAAGAAATATTATAATTTCAAAGTGACCTAGTTTTTTTAATGAGTGTTTTGATTTTGATTTTTAAGAAATCATCCATGTAAAAGTGGTTAAAGCTTATTTCTTGTCTGTTTTATAGGAAAAAATACAGTTCCGACTCGGACTCGTGCAACGACCAACCTCAAAAAATCCACAGCGACAGCTCCAGCTGTCCCGAAATCAAGCAGCTCGTCCAGAGCTCTCAAAATTCGGCTGTTAGCGTCGGTTTCGAAAAAATCGAGGCTCGAGGCAGTCGAAGACGTCCATGGACGTGGCCGTCCAAGCGAACGCGCATGACTTGGACCTAGAGATGAACAACAAAAAGAACGAGGAAGAAAAAATGTCGAAAACAAAACAAGCGAAAACTAGAGAGAACAAAAAGTATAAAAGAGCTAGCAAATATAATAGTAGCGATGTGGATTCCAGTAAGAATCTTGAGAAAATTAGACGGTCCAAAGAAAAATATAAAAATGATGGCCACGGTGAGGAGAAACAGGGGTTGTACAAAGAGAATCATAGAAACTATTCTGATTATAGTGACGAAGAAACTCTTATTGTGGATAAAAATAAGGTTTTTTGAAGAGAAGCAAGGATAATGCTGTTAAGTATTAAAGAAAATGTTTTTACACTTTTACACTTTTAAAATTTACTTTTGACTACTTTTTTGAAGATGGTCGACTTAGAGGGACAATATTTTACGATTAATTTAATGTTAAACTTGTCTAAAATTAACATTTTTGTTGTGTGTTGTGTCTTATAATATTATTATATATAAAAATTGATATTAGCGACGTTGTCAGATTGTACGAATATTCGTAATATCAGTAACAACAACAACAACGTTGCAGAAATATGTTTTAAAGTGCAAAACGTCTGTTTATGAACATTAGAAACTCGTTCTTAGAAACAGTACTGAAAATCTAACAAGAATTTCGCAAATATTAAGTTATAATATTTCTTAATAATAGTAGTAAATTAGTTGCTCTAGATGTGATTATCCAAACTCTAGTAAACTTAAAATATCTTTAAATAAAAATTGGGGACAATACTGTCCTTAAAGTCGACCATCACCCAATATTTTTTTCTGTGACCACATTTTAGAAGGCTGCTCTACGCGTCGTCTACGAAAAACACCGTATGTTATATGTATTATTATATGCACATACGGTGTTTTTCGTTGGACGGCAGTGCTTTATGCAACGATGTATAAAAAATAAAATTATTTAAAAAACGGACTTAGTATCTCTAAAAAAAAATATACCGGGTGATGCATCGCCGGGCGGGACATAGGAAATCCCATGTAATTTTTAATGGGGTCAATTATTGGCTCCCCGATTTTTCGGTTAACCCGTTAGCTAGTTAGATGCTAATTATATTTTTAAAAATGGTTACATTATTATCGCCTCATATTTATAAACAACAATAAAAATACCAGTTAGCGTGACATTACGTTGTCATTTTGATTTTTTGATAATAATAAGACACTAAATTTCAAAATGACAACGTTATGTCACGCTAACTGATATTTTATTGTTGTTCATAAATAATATGAGGCGATAATAATGCATATGCATAACTAGCAAATGGGTTAACCGAAAAATCTAAAGTTTTTACCATGGACGTAGATTTGCATGCTCTTCAATAAACTTCAATAGATTTTTTTCTAAAATAATTAGGGGAGCCAATAATTGACCCCATTAAAAATTACATGGGATTTCCTATGTCCCGCCCGGCGATGCATCACCCGGTATTTATTTATTTTTATATTAGAGGTATAAACAAAGAATACCAATCCATAGAACCCCACAAGTGAGATTTCAGCGTACCCTAAAAATTTTAGTACCTACCGCGACCAACAAATGGCGAAAGTAGTACGATGTTGCTTTGCTAATACGATTACCGTCAGAAATTGATAGCAGTCGCTGACGAGCGGTCGGCCCGATCAGTTAGAGTGAGGATATACGCAAAATTTAATAAAAATAAAATCCCCGATAAATGGACCCAGTATCTATAAGATTATTAAATGTATTATTTCAGAATAGGATATATCGATGCGTTTTTACAAAACATTGTAAGCGACATTCGCCAGTTTTACGGGAAACGATTTTTCTTCCCATCGCGTTATTTTTAAAGAAAAACCGAGATCTGAATGTTTTTATTTTAGATTTCTTCTTAATTTAAATTACAAAACAAACATATTTAACATTTAATGTCAAAATTTTCAGAATCTCCTAAAAAAAGCTAACAATTTTCAACCTAAATAATTGTTAATTTTTAAATTTTTTATTTTTATTTAATGTATCTTGACAACGGTTGCAGACTTGCCACCAAAACGTCGATTTTTAGTTCTCGATTTACTTGCTTTATTTTTTTTTTTTGGTTTTTGGTACTATTAATTTATTTTTTGGCGTGTACCCAAATAACTACCATTAATTAAATGAACCGCCGAACCAATATAGAACATATCTTCATCTGATATAAAGCCAATGAAAAAAAAACGTTTCCCGTAAAACTGACGAATGTCGCTTACGATGTTTTGTCAAAAACCCATCGATATATACTATTCTGAAATCATAAATTTAATAATCTTATGGAAATTACCATTTATCGGGGATTTTATTTTTATAAAATTTTGCGTATATCCTCACTCTAACTGATCGGGCCGACTGCTCGTCAGCGACTGCTATCAATTTCTGATGGTAATCGTATTAGCAAAGCGACATCGTACTATTTTCGCCATCTGTTGGTCGCGGTAGGTACTAAAAATTTTTAGGCTACGCTGAAATCTCACTTGTGGGGTTCTATGGATTGGTATTCTTTGGTATAAATTATGCACATCAGTAATTTGTTTGTACTGATACTCATTCTTAAGGTGATATTTATGTAGCAATATTCGATAGGTTTAAAAGACATTCTAAAGACTTAATTTTTAGGTAATATAGAGATGGATATATTCGACTGATTATGAAATTCGAATATTTTTATATTTAAAATATTTTATAATTTAAAATATTTTTATTTCAAAAATCGATTTTAAAAGCTAAAGAAATAATAAATATATGTATTCTCTTTTGCCAAGTGCAACATATAGATTCGAATTTTGAATAAAACAGGGCGGGGCTAGTTGAGCAATTTTTCACTTGATCGGTTATAGCTCCTCAACAATATGTCTTAATGGCCTATGATGCATACTGATGGATTGGCAATTTATCCCTTAGCAATAGTGTCCATAGTAACTTCTTTTTAGTAAGCTAAATTAAGGAGCTACATCTATTTTAATGTAGATAGTCAGGTATGCTCAACGTACCCCATAGGTGAGGTAAGTTGAGCAAGGGTATGGGGCTAGTGGAGCACTTAGAAAGTACAGCCAAATTATAGGTTTAATGTTAGGTAGGTTTACAATAAAAATACATTTTGACAATTTGCTTTTTATATTTATAATCCTATAGTCACAAAACAACAAATCTCATCAATAAAACTGCAACGTACCTATCTTAGCCTAACTACTGAATTTAAACTTGAATATTTGTATATAATTATTATTAACATAGCTTATACAAATCATAAAAAAAACATTTAAGACATTTAGGAGTCTAAATCTTCATTTAAAACAAAACAAAGTAATTTTTTATTTGGTAAAAAAAAACTAAAAATCAAATCAACAAAACATCAACTCCAAGTTAACTTTATTATAGCATTAATTAAAGATTAGACTTTCTATTAATAAACAGACTTTATATGCAACTATCAATATTGCTGATATAATTTTAAAAAATATATTAAATAGATATTATTTGTCTGTGATTTGGCTCCTTTTCTTGGACCAGCCTTTGGGTATGGTCGAACTATTTCCGGAGAAAATTTATGAATTAGATAGGTCAGCTCGTTTTTTGTTGCTTGTACGGGATGCAGCCTCATATAAGTCTTGAGTAGTATAGGAACCTCTAGTAGTCGAACTTTTATAAGTCCGTATCCTAAAAAATAAAAAAATCATTTTATACTTCTGTTAAAATCGTGGGGTTAGGTGGACAACTGTAGCTCAACTAACCCCAACCTGAAATTTTAAAGCAAAAGTGAATTTATTAAAAAACGGATAGAATTATATTCAGTATCTTTATAAAAATCAAAACTGCAATAAATTTACTAAAGATTAACACTTACCTGATTGCAAAAAGGATATTATTTAACTATCACAGACGAAATATTCTGTCTGAAAATTATTTTACTTTTTAATCACAAAATAAACAATACGTGGGGGTACTTTTCTCGATCGCCGCGTCACCACTGGCGGTCGCGCTATGTGTTTCCTCTTGCGCAACCCCTTCTTTACGCTATTTGATGCGTTTGCGTACGGTCGATAGTTTTCGATATATTTGGATTGCCCAACTTACCTCTATGCTCAACTAGCCCCGCCCTTGGGATAGAAATCCATTATTTTGGCCAAAAAGCAACTTTGAAATTTTAATGGCTCATGCTGTGTATTTCAAAGTAGATACTCCAAACTACATGTACGCAAAATTATAAAGGATATGACGACTTCTATTGGGGTAATAAGAAACTTGAAAATGTATTTTAAGTAAACATAAATATACAACATTTAATCTACTTAGTTTATTATTAGCCTTGTTTACTAAAAAAAGTAAAGAGTTTAAATAATAAGAGCTATTGTTGTGTTTCCGATGCAGTCTCGCGAAGTCTCGCTACTTTTGTCAAAGATTTTTACCTTTTCTTTATCAGTTTTGTACTTACAATTGCCTTCCTACTTTTTGCTACTTCTGAGTGTAAGGACAGATACAAGATTTTTATAATTTACAGGGTTTTCCATTTTAAAATTTAATATGTTTTGTCCTACACTGTATATCCTAAAAGATAAAAAGCATTCTGATGAAAGATATGGATTCTACAGAATCTACCCAACAAAACAGTGTTTTTATTTATTTTATACGTTAAAAATAAAAAAGTTGAGAAGATGTATCTCTATTACGCTTCTAAGAATAATTTAAAATTATTTTTCAGATTTGGATGGTCATATTTCGAAACTAATTGAGATAGACACATCAAATGTAGTATTTTTAAAGCATTTTTAAAAGATTTTTTTGGTGGTGATATAATATTTAGAGTATTCCATTTAAAAAAATCATACCTATTGTCGTACCCTGTATATCATATGAGATAATAATCATCGGATTACTGATTAGAATACTACCGAATTAACAAACAAGCTGACATTTTAGTTTATTTTTGTACAATAAAAAATAATAATGTTAAGGGGGTGTAAATTTATAATAACATATAATAAGTTTTAGGTTTCCAAAAGCATTTGTAATAATTTATAATATTTTTCCAGTAAAAAAGCACCTCATTTTAAGTTAGATTGGTAAAGTTTCAAATTTTGACCAAAAAAATTAATTTCTATCCCATAGTGACGGGCGAGTTGGACATCCTACTGTATATTAAGTCGAGTAGCTTTAAAAGATTTTGATTAATTAACACTTGAAAACGGAGAGAGATAGTACTGCCCAAAAAGTTGCTATGTAATAAATGAAATAAAGACAATAGAAGTCTGGAAAACTCTTCTTCTCTTTTAGTACTAATACAGTAGGCATAGAAAAAGAAACTAAGAAGTTTCTTGACAGTAGGAGAGCTACTGAACCTTTGCAGTAACAGTTAGACCTATAAGGCTGGAAATTTGTATAGTGACGAGTCATAGCATGCTATGTACGACAATTATTACCTGGCAGGCATCAGCCAGCATGAGTAAGGTTTAAAAAAGAAATGACAGGCGTTTTCGATGGAGCACCAGTACATGCCAGGCAAACTGAAAGGTGTGGCTAATTTGAATGTTGCCATATTTCAAAAAAGCAATATAAGTTAGATGTACCTAATGTGGCATTTTCCTAAAGATCTTTTTAATGGTAATATAATATACCTCATTAAAAAAAAACTCCAATACCTGTATAATATTGCCAGTATGACTGTTGAAAGAGCTTTAAAAACACCACAATAGGTACATATCTGACTTTATTGTGTTTGAAGATATGACCATCCAAATCAGCCACACCTTTCAACTCGCCTAGCAGGTACTTGTGCTCATCGAGTATGCTTGTCAAATTTTTTTCAAACCTAACTATGAATAAACTAAATCCTAGAAAATTTTTAAGCTTACAGCTTCAAGTTTTTATTTTTTACTATTATTTTTAAATTTCAAAATATACAGGGTGATGATGTGCACTGCCAGGTGATGATTTTTGTACTTAGTATGCTATGACTCATCATATTACAAATTTCCAGCCTTACAGATCTAACGTTACTCGAAGGGTTCACTAGCTCTGGTATAGTTTAGACCATATATTTATTTCATTCTAAAGCGATGCCGCCAAGTACACAAAAAATGATAAAGTAAACAAACCTTTTCGAAAGCACATAACCTCTGACATAGCCTGATTACATATTTTTTAGATAAATAAATAAAAATATTGCGAAAACACGTACCACGTACATAAAAACATTCTCTTATTTCCTCTCTGGGGTACCATAAAACCTGTAAAGCGTGGCGTAGTCGTCGGGTTGAATATTTTTGCTGCAATAAATCATTGCATGGTCTTAACTATACTATAATAATAATTCATTGTCTACCACGCATTTAGACATACCCAAAACCTATGTTTAACCCTTATAGTTTCATAACGGTAACCCTGGCACACTGTTTAAACATTGTAGTAAACTTGTCCGACAAAAAAGCGGCGCGTTCGCCCAGTCAGTCACCCGAAACATTTGACATTGACAGGCTGGGTTAAAGCGCCCGTTCCATATATGGCGGTATGAATATTAGTGGTAGTCTAGTCAAAAGGAACCCCCTAAAAAGGTTTTAAAAGTGTTCTTATCATGAAGTCTATTTCATTATGGGCCCAGGGACTAGTACATTTTGTTAAAAAAATTGTTCGAACACTTTTAAGTTATTTATAGTAAAAGTTTTGTGTAGAAATAATTTATTAGTTGCATTTATGACATTCATAAATCTTCATTAAAATAATAGCTTTGTTCGCGGTTCTAGTAATAAACTGATTCTGAACTAGAACCGAACTGGTTTAGAATTGTTTTTAAAGCGCATGTCTAGTTATTTATTAGTTCGGAATTTTATTTACCGCGAACGATTTTTATACAGCTGAGGATGTGTTCTATCCTAGCCTTTTGGTTAGGATTTTTCATGGTTAAATTGGATACTACACAAAAAAATAAATTCAAACAAAAAGGTAAATTGTTATACTGTCGAAAGCCACTCGAGGTCTCTCGGCGGAAGACGAGGGATTCTCTGCCTCCTCTCGTTTTTAACATAAGTATGTGTATTTAACTAAAAATAAATTTTAAACAACAAGAAATGGTAAAATCTTGTAATATTGTCTATATTTTTTAAATAAAATCTTTATTTATTTTATTGCATACATGCATTCATACGGAATAACATTAAAAATCCTTTGTTTATATACGCTCAGAATCACAAAAATATAAAAAAAATATTCAACAGGTATATTAACCCGCATAATAAGTGGCAGAAACAAATGAACTGT
Organism: Listronotus bonariensis; assembly: GCA_014170235.1. NCBI lineage: Eukaryota > Metazoa > Arthropoda > Insecta > Coleoptera > Curculionidae > Listronotus > Listronotus bonariensis. The sequence continues at coordinate 20,992 of JACEGR010005990.1, read as the reverse complement.
AATATAACGGTATATTTCTGTACCATAAAACAGAAAACAGCTGACTATGTCGAAAATACGCATGAAATTCCGAACTGAACTTTTAGTTCCAACAAAAATCCCAGGGCTGCTAATCAGGTTACGAACCGGTAACGAACTGATACCATTGTAACCCGCGAACACAGAACTGTTACTAAAAATTCAGGATTTTACTAACCGCGAACGCTGCTTTTTTCACTGCGCATGCGAATAGTCCCAGAACCAGTTCAGAATCGAACCCGCGAACAAAGCTATTTTGTACATTAAAAACATGGTTTATCTTTTCATTTTCATCACAAATTTTGTAAAAAATCGTTGTTATTACCTGAACCATAAAATATTATTCATTAAGTTTTACCTTTAAACCGACGGTAGTATAATCCACATTTTTTTTTGTTAAAGGGTAAGTCAGTATGGTAAGCAAGTGTTACGATTTGCATAGAGATGCTGGAATTATTAAAAGTTACATTAAAATATTTGTAATAAAATGTATTTTTAGTTTTTGCAGCAGACAATAAACAGATAAGCCTATAAAAAAAAACGAACTTTGATCGAGTGAATTTCCAAGAACCATTAAAAACTAAATCGTTCTTATAATTATTTAATTAATTCTATGTAAAAATAACATATTGACAAAATAGGATTTATAAATACAAACAGATTTCCAAACACAGATTATTGTCCAGAAAATCCAAAGTACTAAAGATTATTTTTATTATTTATACGCAATATCCTATATCAGGAGAATTTATTTTTATATCTGGTGACCCAAAGTAGATGAGTACTTATGGATTTTGCTTGTGGCACCATTTTTCTTTAGAATAACCATGTTTTCTTTTACACATACAGTGTGGGCCAAATTAAACTTGCAAACTTTTTAACTAATAATAACTTTTCATCTATTGCGTCCATCTTTTTCATTTTTGAGGGGCTAATAGGTAGATATGTTTCCTCTAGGTTTGCCAATTTTGGTGAAATAGATTTAAACGGGACTGGACTTACGGGACTTTTTCCAAAATGTTGCATTAAATTTCGTTGCAAAAATTTTTTATCTACAATTGGCAAATACGTTTATTTCTAATTAATTTACTGTTAAGTTTGGTCAGCATCCAACTTAGTAACCATGGTAACCTCACATTTTTGATTTTCAAAGGACACTAAAAATATTTTTTTTTTTAATCGAGACTTTTTGGGGAGCATTATTTATCAAAAGTAATTATAATTCCTTAATCCTTAAATTGTTTATAGATTCGCTTTTACTAAATAATTTTTCATAGTTTGTCTACAAGAAAAACGTATTAGCTCAATTGTAGCTACATCTGATTTCTTTTGCAACGAGGTTAAATACAGGATTTTGGAAAAAGTTCCGTTAGTCCAGTCCTGTCTAAATCTATTTGACCAAAATTATCAAACCTAGAGAAGATATATCTACCTATTAGCTATGGATGGTGGAGGGGAGGATAACCATCTTTATGGCGAACAAGTTGAAAAAGTGGCCATCGGAATGTAGCAAATTGGGATGGCGCCACAGTAGCCAGTGGAGGGATTTTGGTATTTCTTTCCTTTTTTATTTTGTATCTAACCTGTCCTTTTTCATTTAGTATCTCACTTTAATAATTCATGCTCATTGGTTACAAAAATCTCCTCTGGCTACTGTGGCGCCACCTTAAGTTGCTCTTTTCGACGGACACTTTTTAAAACATTCTAAAGGTTATCCTCCCTCCACCATCCATACTATTAGCTCACCCAAAATAAAAATGATTGGCGCAAAAGATAAAAAGTTATTATTAGGTAAAAAGTGTGCAAGTTTAATTTGGCCCACCCTGTAGATTAGGTTGGTTATGGTACCTTTCCCTTTTATATTTACGTACTTAAACCACTCTTTCCAAAAATAATCGCAGGGTAATGCAGATATCATAACTTCAAATAAATATCATCTTGGAATACCAAATATATTGTTTCTAAGAGATAATCATGTTCGCTGTCCTGAAAAAAGGCCACCATCCACCACCTTTACCAACCCAGACAAGTTCCCGGTGGGATATCCTGTATATCTGCAAATAACTACAATCTCTGTAGAAAACGTAATCATTGAAATAATCCAAGGTTAGTATAAAGATTTTTCCAAGCAGTTTTATGTGTAGCTGTCAAGCGATTATGGTTACTTGAACCCACCATATCAGTTATATAAAACAATTAATTCTTACTGAACAATCCTGGTAATAATCACTGTAGTTGATAATTTTATTTTTTGGAGAGGATACTGGATATTTATTCATACCCAAGAATTTTTTTTTATATTACAAGAAAGAAATGTGGATATACACTACTCAAAAAATTATCGCATATACTCGATTTCTTTCATAAGCTTTAATACAAAAATGCTTTGATTAAAATGGCCAAATCTCTTTTAATAATTAAGTTATTAAGACAATCAAAAAAAGAAAATGTTAAGAAAACGTGAAGCTATAACTTTATATTAACCGTTGTTATTTACTGTTAGCAATACATCCTACGGGGTGATAAAAAAAATTGACAAAATGAATAATTTTTAATCGCCCTATATAATGTGCTGTTAAAAGGGAGAAATCTTATTTGTTAATAATTTATACCCTTACCCATTTCTGATATTTTATAATCACAAATTTGACTACTCCCTTTCAACAGCACATCATACAGGGCGATTCAAAATTAATCGAGCATATGCGATAATTCTTTTGAGTAGTGTATTAATAATTTCGGTTTTTTTATTCCTTTTAATATTTTATTATTTGAGCATTTTGCAGATGATAATAATTTGCACATGTAAAAATATTTTTTTACGCATTTCTGGGGGGTAATTCCATTTACCCCTCGCCCCCTCACTTACACCAGTGGTAATAATATAGATTTATTTTGCACCCCCGTTCAGGGGCGGTCATATCGACTTTCTGAGGGGGGGACATGGGACGAGGAGAAGTGTGTGAGGTGGCAACAAAAAAAAAATTAAATGTGGTTCAAATTTTTTAAAGAGCAAAAAAAAAAAGAGAAAAGGTCCTCTAACCTCTTTTTATTGTTTTCACCTTTCATTCTTTTTATAAAATTATACAAAACCTCCTTTTCACGTATTTGAAAAGTCCTCACTCTTCATTTCCATCATCAGCCTCACCCCTCAGACCAACCTTGCGGGGGACACCCCTCAATAAATGCCCATATTTGCCATTAGACATGTATGGAAACACAATAAAATAGAAAGCATGTCGCATCCAAGGGGGGCATGGCCATGGCCCCCATGGCTCCCCTATGACCGCCCCTGCGCCCGTTTACCCCGTTATTCAATTTGTACTGTATGTTTTAAAATGATATGGGGGCGTCCATAAATTACGTGACACATTTTAGGGGGGAGGGGGTCGAGGAAAATCCTCAACAAATCTCACGATGGGGAGAGGGGGAGGGTGCTGTTAAAATCTTACGTAATTTTTGTGTAGGTGTAAAGGGAAAAATATTAAAGTTTGGGGCAGGCTTTCCCCCAGGAAAATGTGATGTTCTTTTTTTTGCCCTTCAACATTTTTTTGAGGATAAAATCAATTTCCTTTGAGAAATTGAGAATTTTGTATCCCATCATAAAACTCACGTGAGATTAGATAGGGTGGGGGAGGGGTTAAAAAAATCTCACCAAGGGGGAAGGGGGTCCAAAATATGGAAAAACACCTCACGCAATTTATGGACGCCCCCTATTTGTGTCAACCAATACCATTTTAACAACCCAAAAAAAGGGACTATTTCTGATAATTCTAGTAAGTAAAAGTTTTAATTTATGTTTTGTGTATTTTTTACTTGCGTATTGGTATTATTTAACATTATTGCGTACAAATATAGTTTTTTTAAAATACCTACCACGCGGTTGAGTCGTCGAACGTTCGGTTCAGTCTCTTTACTATTGACCAGAAACATGGGTGTGCTCGTGACGTCACGGTCCTATTATTAGACCGTGAGAGAGCGAGCGATGTCTCAAGGACGTAGATTAAATTTGTGTTTGCCTTTATTTGCATTGGCAAAGTTTACACAAGTTTCATGTAAGTAACATCACTTTGGGCGACAAACAAATAATTTCGCCTGATTTTTTACCGTTTTGCACTGCTTTTGCGCATAGCCGGAGCAAGGTCTTTTTTCTACAGAAGCGAAGAATAAAAGTCGTTCTTTTTTGTGATCAAGTACCCTTTTTCTTTTCTTTTATCTTCTCCCTTGTATAATTTAGTATAAAGTACTACATGCTTAACAATTTAAACAAACTAAGTTTCACTTTTTCTTTTCAACTTTAATTTGCGCCCCTCCAACCTGGCGCTGATGAAGCAGTCGCTTCACGGTTTAACGCTTCATCCTTTTCTTAAAGTATTTTATTTAATTCACTTTATTTTTGATGTATTTATAGGGACATTATGATTGGTTGGTTGGTTGGCTTGAGACGGCTTATTGTGCACCCCTCCCTTGTTACAGAAGTCCACTGGCCTTTATCAGGTTTAGTAGATTTCTGCGAAGATGTTCATGCGGAAGCGGGTTCCCGCAATGTATGTTCCCAAATAAACTGTGTCTTTTGCGTGTCAGTGCAATACAGTTGTATATTATGTGTGAGGCTGTTTCCTCCTCTTCCCCGCAAAGCCTGCATGTTATGGGTCCATTGTAACTGCCCCTTTTTTGCAAGTGTTTCCTTAGATGACAGTGTCCTGTCAGAAGTCCTACTACTTGGACACTATGGGTTGATATTTATATAATAGTGGCATAAAATAGTCGATACAATGATTAGTAAATTCTAAATTCAATAATTTGCAACATCTGCACGTGATAATCAACGTTATACAATGCGCTAATTAAAAGTCCCCCCTCCCTTCATTTTTCTAACGAATCAATTTGAAAGAATAAAACATAAAAATCATACCCTTTATTTTTAAGATATAAAGTAAAACATTTAGTCAGGATTAAATTTATAACTTGACACCCGACACCTGTCATTTTGCAACGTATTTCTAATGTAGTGCCGACACGAAATGAACGAACTAATTTCAATTTTGTAAACTTTGGTAAAGGCGGACAAAACAGAAAATGGTTATTGAAAACTAAAATTAAGCGACTTGGCAACGTTGCAGTTGCAAATTTAGAACATAATGACATTTCATAATCAAGTTTTGCTTTCTGTTGTTGCAGTTAATATTCTGTTTTTTAAAGAATTTTTATGATTTTTGGGATGAATGTAATAAAAAATAAGAAAATAGTTAGTCTACAACTAGTGTTAAGCGTTTAAGTGGTTGCCATCATGAATTTCGTTAAAAATCCAGCAATGAAGTAAAACGTGCGAAGTCAGTTTTGGTTTATTTGCAGTTCAAGTCAAAATAACGAAGAACTTACGCTTTATGGCTATACATTAAGTTTCTCGAAACACTTGACTATTATCCTGCTTTGTGTTATTTAGGTTGTCAGACAATGATGCCTGATATTTTTCTATGAAATTTAATAATTAATCTGGTAATTTCTGTAAATATTCTTCGCCAAATTGAATCTAGATATCCATTTTTATCAGCTGTTTGACCGAATTGCAACACTGTGCTCCTTAATTTGAATTCACAATAGTCAGAGGCGCCTCCTGAAAGACCTGCCACTGTGGAGTTTTCGCACAATACACGTCATAAATATTATCTTTTTGTTTCGGATATATAGAACAATATTTTTGTGACAATATATGTTATTTCAACTAGAAAAGTGATGCCCCAATAACAATCTAAATTATCCCCAACACTAAAATGTTCTTTAGCCCCTAGACTATTAGTTTCCCGACTCTCGATTTTCTTCGTACCTGCGAAAACTCCTATAAACCTGGCCAATTAACCGAACAAAAAAATCGCATGACGTATCGGATAAACCCGCTGTAAACTACGCATGCCCCTAGGTGGCCCCTATTTCAAATCGGCAATACTTTGCCACGCGATTGGTTATTCAGAAACAGGCCCCCAGCGCGAAATAGCCTGTGTTAATTAAAATCGTTTCAGTGGTTTTTCAGTTATCTTGCTGTTCGCATCGTAAGCTTTACAATAATTACAAGGTTTTCATTCCCGCGTGTTTTTTTTTGTAAATTTATTTCATAATTTTAAAAAGTGACGTGTAGTTTTTTTTAATTTAAAAGTTTTTTTTTGTATTGTTTGTTTCGTGACAAAAAAGGACACGGTAAGAAAAGCTTTGTAGTTTATTTAAAATTTATCAATATAGGTAGTCGCGAAAATATCGCGCTATGAATTTATTGCAATTCTAGTTTGCAAAAAACATGATTACACTATTTTTAAATAGAAAAAGCCTATAAGTACTTGGTACCTCACTAGCTGTACGTTGGTGCTGGGTTTTTTATTGCTTAGGCGATTTTTCACACTAGTTCCCTTACCGATAACTAAGTTTCAAAACATGCATTTCACCAAAGACAACTATAGTTTGTAATTGTCTTTGATTTCACGAAACTTTTTTTTGGGCCTAATATACCTTCCATAGATGTTTAGGGTTGCCACTTTTTATTATGGATGACCGGGAGCAGTGGCAAAACGTGCAATTTTAAAGACCAAGAACATGTTTTTTCTACATTAAAAAATTGAAGTAAAAAAAGGTCCCACTTTCGGAATACATTGTGTTATTACTATATTAAACATTGTTTTGTGTATCTACCCGTAACCGGTGGAAATTACTGTTTGACAGGGAGCTGAGACTCCGGTCGCAACCAGAAGAGGTGCCAGGGCCGTATTAACCGTTAGAGGCGCCCTAGGCTGGAATTACTGGGGGCGCCTATTTTATTAGGAAAAAGGAAAACAATCATTTTAAAAAGGGCGCCCTACTTGAAATTAAAATTGAAGAGCAAAAAAGAGGTCATTTCACTGCGTGGCTTCTATTTTCTTTCAGGGCGCCCTATTCCCAAATCAAATTGATGACCAAAACCCATCCCTCCCTACAACTTTTAAATCTCCTTTCTTGCGCCTATTTTTCACGTCGCCCTCAGGCTGTCAGCCTAGTCAGCCTAGGGCTTAATACGGCACTGAGAGGGGTGCTGTTTCTCCGCTAGCGGATGATAATTCAGCGTTGTGATTGGTTAGTGCAAATTTAAAATGCTTTTCCTGCCATTTTTGACGCGGATCCGCGATAAAGTTGCGATGAAGTTAACTTTTTGCGTTTTCCACTAGATTTTACGGATTTTTCAAATTAATAGCCAGGAACTATAACCTTGAACTAGTTGGATGAGCTTGATGAGTTGTTGCTTGAAGATAACGACATTACCTACACTTATTTTAATTATTTACTTCAGTATGATATTTGGCGAGAAAAAAGATATTTATCCTACTTTCAATACGACCAAAAGACAAAAAAGGAGGCACAGGTTTTGGGTTAGAAAAATGTTTTTAGAAAGAAAAGTTCATAGCCAATATATACTTTATAAAAGGAGTTAAGACAACATGATGATGAAAAACACTTTAATTATTTAAGAATATCAAAGGAGCATTTTGACAAATTGTTACAGAAAGTTGAGTCAACTATTAGCAAGTCCCATACAGTTCGTGAGCCAATAACTGCAGGCGAGCGTCTGGCCTGTACTCTGAATGAGGAAATGGAGCCCATTTTCCACCTTTCTTGGTTACCCAGAAAGTCGGTCTATATAGGGTCGCGACATTCGGCCATATTGCTTTGACGTGTTATGACGTCACATATCCCATTTTTCGGCCATGTTGTTCAAGTGCCGGAGATATACAGTTTATTGTATTAGTAGAACAACCAGTTTACAACAACAGTTTTTAATTGTTGTTAAGTTGTAAATTATTTTACTTTAAATAAAAAACATTTGGAATTACATCTTCAACAAATTCACTTCCAAACAATGCAAAATGAAATGCGCAAATTCTAGACGCCACTGGATTGATATTCAGCTTTGATTTTTACCCAGTCGGTCTATATAAGGTCACGACATTCGGCCATATTGCTTTGACGTGTTATGACGTCACATATCCCATTTTTCGGCCATGTTGTTCAGTGCCGGAGATATACAGTTTATTGTATTAGTAGAACAAACCGTTTACACAACAGTTTTTAATTGTTATTAAGTTGTAAATTATTTTACTTTAAATAAAAAACATTTGGAATTACATCTTCCAACAAATATCACTTCCAAACAATGCAAAATGAAATGCGCAAATTCTAGACGCCACTGGATTGATATTCAGCTTTGATTTTTACCCAGTCTTGCCTTTTCGAATCTCTGTCGTTATAAATCACGTACTTAATAAAGTTAGGCATTTTTTTAGTTTGTTATTTTTTATTTAGAATTTTTAAGTTAACAAAAAGTTAGATTTTGTTTTACTAAGATTTCTAAGTTTATAAAATTAAATAATTTTTTAGAAAACATGTGATGTTTAACAAATAAAAATATAATTATTATTTTACATTTTCAATATTTTTCGAAAGCAGCAAACTCACTCAGACGCATTTAGTACTCGGAATGACGTTTTCTCTTAAATAAATAAAATATACCAGGTATCCCACCTTAAATAATAATAATAATAATAAGTTTTATTGTCATAAAAATATTTAGATATCTTTGTAGACAAAGCAAAACAATAAATTATATATACATAGACAGATACACACACAAATATATATATAGTAAAAAGAAATACCTTTTATGGAAATGTATCCTCGAAAATTCATTTAAATTGTAATACGCTCTTTTAAGTAAAATTGTATTTAACATAATTTTTAAATTTATTTATGTTTTTAATATTTTTATGGAATTTGGTAAATGATTAAATATCTTTTTGATTCATAAATTATAGATTTTTAATTATACTTGACTGTAGGTATAAGTAGATCAATGCAGGAGGTATTTTTAAAATTATAAAAAGAGTTTTCATTATAATTACACCAATATTTTTTTTATATAATAAACAAACAGTTTCCAGTATAAAAATAGATATCAGTGTCAATATCTTATGTTTAATAAATAAAGGTTTGCAAGATTCCTTAGATTTGATTTTGCAAATAGTTCTTATAGCTCTTTTTGCAAAATAAAAACTGAGCTCAACAGATTTTGACTAGAGTTTCCCCAGAAACAAATACCATATCTTATTATTGATTCAATTAATGCTAAATAACTAGTTTTCAGTAGTAGAAAATCAAGTTCAGTAGAAAAATTCTAAGAGCATAACAACTTCGAATTAATTTTTTTACATACATTTTTAATTAAATTAATTTTTTTTTGTTCCTAAATCTTATCATTTATTTTTGCATATTCTACCAATTTTTTCTGCAGAGTTTAATACATTTTTCATTCATATTTTTATGCATAAATTAAGCTTTTTGTTGCATATAATCGGGTCTTTTGTAATAAACATGCAATAGATGTAAAAACATATTTATTACTAGATTCAGAGACGTTAACATTTTGCCACAAAGAAAGTAAAATGATGTGAACAAAAGTAATACCGCAAAAACGATAAAAGAATAATAAAATCGGAATGACACAGCCATTTTTCAAAAGCACATGCATGTAAAATTGTGTTTTTAGCATGAAAACATAAAATTGCAAATTTAATAAACAAAGCCAAACGATTATATTGACAGTGGTCGTAAAAATAAAACAAAATTTTATTTTAAATCAAAGTTTTTATGTAAAATTATTCACTATTGTATTGTATGTATTGACAAATATTTAACATACTTTGAAAGAACCAACAATTTATTAAGAGAAACATGTTCTATTTAGCGCATGTCGATTTTAAAATCATAAATTTTTAGTTTTTGAAATATGGATAATTTATTATACATTCATTTTAACAAATGCTATTAGATGCAGCGTCATGGCCAACTACATAATACCTACTTAACAGTATTGTTAAAATAGATAAATATTAAATTATTTTCAAAAATTATATAAATTTTTGGAATGGACATTCCCATACAAACTTATCATTATTTTTAATGCTTAATAGAATGAGGTAATAAAAGAAAGGATTTCAATTTCGAAAATGAACTTTTAAGGTTTGTGTCGGTATAGTTTTCAATAATCAGTTTTGACCGCCTTGTAGTTAATAGCTTGGTAAAATATCAATACAGTATCTACTAATGTTCTTTTTCCATGAGCAACCTAACCTTTAATTTCTATTGAGATTTTGACAGACGAAAAGAATGATGGTTATGTAATAGCTTGCAAACGTCATTTTTGACATAACATTAAAGTCAGTCAAATACTGGTTGAACTGGTATGGGTCGTTATACATAAAATATATTTAGAATTTTAGGTAGAATATAAAAAATAAATATTATATATAGGGTGTTTCATTTGAAATAAGAAAGTTTTGGTATAACTGGAAGTGCCAAAACCGTCAAAATATTTTAGTTATATGTACAGCACGCCGGACTTTGTATTGTTGGTGAAATTTTCAAAATTTTCCAATGCTCTACTTTTCAAGAAATTGATCGCAGCAGTTCGGGACACCCTGTATATACGTATACTCAAAAGTTTACCACCGGCACAGCGAATGGTTAAAAATATTCGGCCTACAAAACAAATCAAGAAATCATATTTATGGACTGCCATGTGAAGTTTTAGCTGTTTTTGCAGTTTAAAGGTTTTCTTTCATAACATTTTCTAGCTGCCATTTTTCTTGCCTGCAGTTTTATTTCAATTTTTACAGTTTAAATTTACTGCTGCAAGTTGTTTTAAAAAATAAATTACACCCACTTACACATATTTAACAAAAAAATATATTAAAAATGAAATAAATGTACAAATTAATTTTCAATTGGAATTTATAATAAAATTATTCTTTAACCAACCAGGTTGAGGTAATTGTATAGTTTTTAATTTTGCTATCTTAAAAAAATTCACCAATATTTTAGAGTGGCTGCAAGAAATATGCGCCTGTATTATTCTTGTCCAAGATCAATACTAAGGTTTGTTTTTATGTTTTATGAAAGTCTTGGTCATAAATACATGTAAATAGGATTGGATAAACCTAAGAAATCATTATTTAGTTATTAAAAATGCATTAAATTAATTGAATTATGAATTATTATTTCTTCATAATAAGGTTGGACAAAATTTAATTCTTATTAAAAAAAATATATCACTAATTTGAACACAAAATCGTGATATTTTTTTAACGTTTAGTAGCTTTCCTTTTGTGTTTATATGTGTGTTCCCAACCTCCAACTTTACTATACTGTCATTTTTGACATAAAATTTAAAATAAGTCAAAAACGGTTGGACTTAGGTATAGAACATTATACATAAATTATTTGTAGAATTTTAAGCAGAGTCATTATAGGTTTAGATTACTTTCAAGGTTACAGTTAAACTAAGGATTTGTGTGTTATTTCGTTTTATAGGGTCGACGTTACCTTCAATCCATAGTTTAATCTTCAACCCGTGGATGGGGTTCGGGTTAATCCGCGATCTGTAGATTAATATGACATAAAAACCAGTATTTTTATGAAAATTTATTTCTTACTTCAAAAAAAATAAAATTGTACCTAATCTGGTGAGTTTTTAATATTTATTGATTATGGACGAATTCCAATACATTTTAGAAGAATTGCTTACTGATGATGAAGAGGATATAATAGATATTATTGAGCAACCTCGAAAGAGCCCGAAACTTTTTGCCCCGAATTAAAATGCATCATTTTACAGATGAGGATTTTTTCAACGGTTTCGAATATCTAAAGGAACCGCTGATTTTCTTCTAGCGTATATTGCGCCTGCGTTGCAAAGAAATACAGATCAGTAAGTTTTTTTTTTTTTGATAAATAATTTTAAAACATTATTTATTTAATAATTTAAATTTACAGAAATAATGCCCTTTGTCCTGATACTCAGTTGCTGGTTACACTAAGATTCTATGCTTCTGAAAGTATGGGTATTGTTATGGCAGATTTTGGAGAAATTCATAAAAAGTACTGCAAGTGTTGTTATAAAGGATGTTTCAGAAGATATTGCTGCTTTAGCACCTCAATTTATTAATTTGCCAAGAAATCAGAATGAACTTTTAAATACCAAAAAGAAGTTTAAGGATATAGCGCAATTTCCCAATGTTATAGGTGCAATTGACTGCACACATGTACGAATTCAATCGCCTGGTAAGCTTAGAAAACCTAACTATATTTTAAAGAAGCTTATGTATTTTAAAAAATATCATAGATCGATATTAATTAGCAAAAACTTTATTAAACATGATTTAGGAACTCTGTTTTATTTGAATGGGTATTTATAATATAATTATAAACTATGTAAACCCAATGTTTAAAATTTTAAGGTATTTGATTTAAAATATATTTTAGGTGGAGATGATGCGGAGATTTTCAGAAATAGGAAAGGTTTTTTTTTATAAATGTGCAAACAGTGTCAGATCCAGACATGAAAATTACAAACATTGTTGCTAGGTGGCCTGGCTCTGCAAATGATCGGTTTATTTTTAATAATTCCAGACTAAAAGCTGCTTTGGATCAGGGTATATTTGGAAACAGCTTTATTTTAGGGGATTCAGGATACACTCTAAATGAACATGTTCTAATACCTTTACAGCAACCCATAACAAGGGCTGAACATTTATATAATGAATCACATATTCGTACACGTAATGTAGTTGAAAGACAATATGGAATATGAAAAAGGAGATTTCAAGTTTTAAGACTAGAATTAAGACTAAAATTAAGTACCACACTCACTGTAATTGTAGCAACAGCAGTCTGCACAACATTGCTATAATTATGAATGAACCTGAACCTCCACAAGAAGATCAGGAAGAAGTTGAACTACAAAACGATCAACTGTTGGTTGAGGGCAATGGTGTTCTTGTACGTCAAAATCTTATTAATAATTATTTTGCCCATTTATAAGTGATTTTCTATAAAATTAAATAAATAGAATTGTTATAATTACGTGTAAAGTAGTTAAAATAAAAATAAGTTACAGTTAAATGTTTTTATTTAATTAATTAAATATTTAAAATGGAATAAAAGATGAGTGCTTTAAAGTAATATTAAACTTTAAAAAATTATACTGTAAACAACTGAAAGAACTTTTTAACATATTACTTTAAAATATATGTGGGTTGGGCTAGCTTCATGAATTCCCTTTTACTATTTCCTAAATTAATTTTTTATTCACATACTAAGAAAAAACATTTTAGAGCTGCCTAATATTACAGGAAACTAAGAGGTTTAAAAAAGTTTTTTTTATATTAAACATATACTAAGTACATCAAAGTATAAAACTATTGCTAGATATATACAAATATGAACAACAAACACATCTAAGGTAGTCTAAGTTGGAAAGATATAATATTTTTTGATTCAGTATATAATAGAATTACTTGTTCCAACGATCTAAGACTGTTAAATCAAGATTTTTAAGGAACCTAGCAAAATTCTTAAATTTCACATGTTTTGTTTTTTATAATTTTTATATCTCTTTGATTCCTCCATTCTTATTAAAAACCAATATTAAGAACAAAATATAACTCGAAAATAATAAAATAAACAAAAATAATTTGAACTGAACTGCTTTGGCAAAGTAGGGTTATAACACAAAAGAAAAAAGTTGGAGTTATAAAAGCGCATTGGAAATTAGTTTTGATATTTTCTATACTGGTGAAGTTAGCCACTTAAGCTGGCTTTTATTTATTAATTGATAGCTATAAAACTGAACATTATTTTGCTAAGTTTAAACCGCAGATAAACTTAAAGATTAAACTTCTAGTAAAACCTAAGTTTAATCCTAAACTATAATAGTTTAATAGCTTTACTTGTGTGTGTTTGTATGTATGTTACTTCTCCTCCAATTTTTACTTATACTGTCATTTTTGACGATAAAATTTTAAAAATAAGTCAAAAACGGTTGGACTTAGGTATAGAACAATATACATAAATTATGTGTAGAATTTTAAGCAGAGTCTAAAAAGTAAATAATATATAGGGCGTTCCCTTTAAAATGAGGAAGTTGACATTAACTTTCGGTATAACCGGAAGTGGTAGAGCTGTCATAATATTTTAGTTGTATGTCTCCCCACTGACTTTATATTCTTACCGAATTTTCTAAATGTTTCAAAGGTTACTTTTCGAGAAATCGATCGCTGCAGTTCCCGGTGGGACACCCTGTACAATATATAAACAATAAAAATAAACATGATTTAAAATTTAAAAATTAAGTGGTTTAAATTATGATTTCAACAGTGATTTAAATCTTTTGATATAATTCAGTCCAATCCTGATATTATAAAAATTTCAACCTGTTGACCTATTCGTTGAAAATTTAATTTTAATATTACTTAATACATATGAGGTCGTCTACCCAAAGTTAAATTTTTGTGTATTTCAAACAAATAGTAGTGTATTATATGTGTCTCCGGGAAGATCACAAACGTAATTCCATGTCTGCGTTTATTTTAAAATTTTACAAAAATAACATTTACAAGCTATTAGAGACATTTTGCACCTCTTAAAATAACAGACGTTTTTTGGCCTCCTTATGGTTATCGTTATTAAACATAACGATTACGGCAGCAGTTTTAGACAGAGATTTTGCAGCCTCTTTTAAGAAATATATCTTGCGTCTTCGCTTTCGACACATAACCTTATTTTTGCCTGTGGTTCACCCATTTTAAAGTTAACGAAAAATCAGTATTTACTTTTATTCTTCATAAGATATAAATTCATATTTAAATATATGCAAACACTTTGTTAATTTTGTTTTTTAAAGTAGATGCAAACAATACAGTATAAGCAAAACACAAAAAGTAAGGTTAGGTTTGGTAGTAGAATAAAAAGCAAGTGTGCCAAATTGTAACATCTAAATTAATTACTGATTTAGAATATCCGTAAAAGTGCAAGTCCGTTTTAATTTCTTAACACTATTGGATTTTTATTTCTGCTATAGATTTTTCGCTAATTAGAGCCTAGGTATAAATGATATTTTAATTAATACGGCATTAAAATTTTAACCTTTTAAATAATTGATATTAAAATTTCTACAATCCGGCAACCACGCAGTTTAACAATAACGATAACGATAACGATAAGCTCTTCGGTATTCATCCGTAATTAAAGGAGTCCGGTATGGTTAATAACGATAACGGATCATGTTTGCGTTACTGCGCAATCTCAGAATAACGTTAACCACAACGGACTTGCAAAATAAGGGGTGCAAAATGTCTCTATTTAAGAAGTCGTTATTATGAACGAGCCTACAAAGGAGGCTAAAAAGTGCAGTATTATACAGGGTAAATTATATCTTATCAGGTCTATTTCCGAAATCGTTTTTCGAAGATACAGACAAATAATTATTAAACTTTTTTAACAGTTTAAACGCTTTTTTCACATTTTAAATTAGTGTCTTGTTTCAATGTCTTGTAGAATTTATTTTAATATGAATTTATGCAGTATACAGGGTGTAATTTAATTGTTGGCTGAAAATACAGGGTATGTTTCCTTAGCTTATTTTAGAAAGAAAAGTTCATATAAACATATTTCGCTAATACGTCTTAACTTTTGGGATACAGGGTGTTAAAACTTTTCAAAAAACCAAAAAATTCGAAAACACTTCTTTTAGTAAAAACTATTATACTGGATATAAATCTTATTTAAATAAGTATTTATTATTTTTCTTACATAATTGCCAATTAAAAATTTTAAAACCTAATTTTTAAAGAAAAAAGATCCCGCAATGCTTCTTTTATGGTCTTAAAATATGCAACTAAATGAATTTTTTTTTCTCTTAAACTAAACAAGATACGGAAAAAATTAAGAGACATAAAAGCGGTATTTTTATTTGCTTAATCTAAAGGAAACACAAAATTTACATACACATTAACACAGTCAGTGGCGTACCGTTTTTTTATTGGAAATATTTCTTTAGTTGCCTCTCGAGACGCCACTGGACTTATTTAATGTAATTAAGTTAGTTATAAATTACCCCCTTAATGGTAATATTGCCAAATTAAAACAGAATTGGGTAAAGAATAGTTAGGATATTGATTTTTTTTAATTTAACATTCTGTATCTTAAAAGTTAAGAGGTTTAGGACATATGTTTATATGAACTTTTTTCTAAAATAAGCTAAGGAATCATACCCTGTATTTTCAGCCATCAATTAAATTACACCCTGTATATAATAGTGAACGAGACATACGAGATATACCAAAGATGAAGTTACCATAAACTCCGCTATTACTTCTTTTAGTTCATGTACCACTAAATTTGAACTTTATCAGGTTGCAGGTAAATTTAATAGAAATTATTAAAAATTAATAATAATATGGGCATTCTATAGTGACTGGTGGGACATTTGACTCTGGAATTTCACCCATTATATGCTATGATAATTTGATTGAAACTTATACTATAATAAAATGTATCTTAAAATATAAAATAATAGCTAATAAACAACATCCCTTTGTAAAAAACCCTGATTACTGCTCTACGTTTCTCAAAATTATCACTTGACTAAGTGTGACTGTTGGGACATCGAAAAATCCTTTTTTCTTACCGCGGCATACTTAAAGTCGAATTTTCGTTTGGCTCACTAAACTTTTAAAAATATTTCCTTCTCAATATAAAATTTGTCCTATATACATTTATTATTATAAAGAATTAAACTGATTACCTACATAAAAGCAATATTATGTGACTGGTGGGATAGGCGTTTGTGACTGGTGGGACAAGTACAAAATGTGTATCTGATGTTGGTAATTGAGAACACTTTAATATTATTTTAACCTTAGAAACATTATTATTTATGTATTTAACTATTAATTATTTAGAATATATAAAATAAAAACTATTGTAATAAATACAGGGTGGCCAATTGAAACTGAAACAGAGCTAATTTTTTGGGCACTTCAGGTCATATAAAGAAAATCGCTCGGAAACGTGATTTTTGATTTTAGGGCGAAACATTTTTTTACCACTTTTACCCCCTGAACTGCAACTCTCTAGTAGGGGTGAGATTCACCCTCTAAATCTAATACTCATCCTTTACTTATGAGCGTTTTTATGAAGTTTTACAGAGCAAAGACACCTTCAATCTTGTGAGTGGGACATTTGAAAGTAACCTAAGCTGGCACAAATATAGAGTTGGCGAATTGCCTCTTCAGTAGAGCCATAAACGAAGACGAAGACGAAGAACTGGCACAAACACATTGCATCTATAGTCAAGGCAGCTTCAAAAAGCTTGGATTTCTCTTTCGAGCCAAAAAGTATTTTTCCCCTTCTAATTTGTACAGTTTATATATGTGTCCCAAATCCGGCCTCCCTTGGAATATTCATATTTTGGGCATGGCGTCCCCCACAACCCTCAGCATTCTTGATTCCATTCAAAGAAGAGCTATTCGTCTCATTAATGATCCTTTACTTACAGAAGGCTGTCCCTCTTGCCCTTCGTCAGGCAGTGGAGGATTTATCGCTTTTATAGGTACTTCCATGGTTTCTGCTCTGAGAAATAGTCCAGTATAATTCCTTCACCCACGGTCCTCAGCAGAGGAAACTCGTAGTGCCACGCGTTTGCATCCTTATACGGTCCAACTGGACAGATCCCGAACTTTCCACTTTGTTGGTTTTTATCCCCAGAGTTTCTAGAATGTAGAACCTGCTGCCCGCGGAGGACTTTCCTTCCCCTCCAAATCTTCTAAGTATTTAAGTCCCGTGTCAACAAACTCCCTCTCACCTCGCTTAAGACACCCACGGTACGTTAGTATTTAGGCTTTAAGCCTCGTCATCAAAAAGTTTGTGCATGTGTTGCATATTTTATTATATATATATATATATATATATATATATATATATATATATATATATATATATATATATATATATATATATATATATATATATATATATTATTATAAAAGCGTCGGGAGCTTGAGCTAACCAGAACTAACCTCTGTATTTTGTGGGGAGAAGTTATATACATACATAAATACAAGTGAAGCTAAAGCCATGTACAGATTGGATACAATCAATACAACATTGTCGGCCGACTGTATCTTGTCTCAAAACAATTTTCAGCAACAAAGTTGGTCAACATAGTAGTTTTACAGCTCGTACAAACCTGCCGATGATTTCCATATTAAATGGAAAACAGGCGTCTTGCCTATTCCTGGGATGAAAACGCCCACGAATGTTGCCATGGCGTTTGCAACAAGTCGGCCGACCGATGTGCAACATTCAAGATACAGTCGACCAACAAATGTTTTCGCCAATTGTATCCAAGTCTGTATGGCTTAATAATAAAGCGTATTAAATAATGAAAGAAGTGTATTTTTAAAATTTCAACATACTTTAAAACGTAGAATGAACGTTTATAGCAAATTAAAGCAATTGAAGTTTTCTATTAATCTTTTATGTTTAAATTGCTGTGTGAACGTGTCTTTCTTACAAAGCTTGACATCTACAATAGTGTTAGTGCAAGGAATTTATATATATTATCTCCTAGATTATCACTTTATTAATTTATAATCTTGTATTTACGTCAGAGATTGCTGCAAAAACACACTTAAGTGTGTTTTATTAGATTAAAATTTGACGATAAGAAATTTACTTTTTAATTAATCCGAAGATCTAAATACATTGTAATCCATTTTACAATGTCATCATTATTACTCGATTTATTTGCACGGTTAATTAATATAACGCCCCTTTGCATAACCCGATAAGTACCCCATATAACATTTTTTGCCGGCAAGGCAATAGCAAAAAAGTATCAAGAAGACATCAAAATGGGCAATTGGCCGTTATTAGTCCACGTGTTGCAGAAAATGTGATGGCATCCATCATTAATAAGTTATGATTAAAAAATGCGTTTAGATGATGGCATCCATCATTAAAAAGGTTTTGGCAAAAATATGCCTTTTAGATGATGACATTACATTTCCTAATGACAATAAAATGCATTTTTACCGTCCAGGGAACTAAAATGTGCATAAATAATGCACATGTATAATGTGTTTTTATGTACAGGGTGTCCCATATAAAATAAAATACTATAATTTTGAAAAACCATAAGAGATACAAGAAAAAGTTAAATGCAGAAGTTGTTCAGTAAAATGTATTTTTTTTTATTATTTTTGATTGTTATTATCGTATGGTTTTTCCAAAATTATAGTATTTAATTTTATATGGGACACCCTGTACATAAACACACATTATGCATGTGCATTATTTATGCACATTTTAGTTCCCTGGACGGTAAAAATGCATTTTATTGTCATTAGGAAAAAATAATGTAATGCCATCATTTAAAAGGCATATTTTTGCCAAAACCTTTTTGAAACCTGATGGATGCCATCATCCTAAATGCATTTTTTCAGCATAACTTATTAATGATGGATGCCATCATCCTAAACGCATTTTTTCATCATAACTTATTAATGATGGATGCCATCACATTTTCTGCAACACGTGGCCTAATAACGGCCAATTGCTCATTTTATGTCTTTTTGATACCTTTTTGCCAATGCCTTGCTGTAAAAATGTTATATGGGACTTTTTTGCCATCACTTGCGCAATGCAAGTTAAAACTTTTGAAATAAAGAAAAATAGAAGGTATGTTTTATTTGGAGAAAAGTGATAGTCCCTGGACCAGTAATGAAATTGACTTTATGATAATACCACTTTTAAAACCTTTTTAGGGGGTTGGGGGTTCCTTTAGACGAGTCTACCACGAATAGTCGTACCGCCATATATGGAAGCGGTGCTTTAACCCAGCTTGTCAATGTCAAATGTTTACATACAATTCAATGCCCCCAACATTTACTTATACAATTTTGCTCTATTTTACAAAATATTTTTTTTTATATTTTTAGTTATAACTTGTCCTGTATATTACCAATCGGGAAAAAATTGTTTATTCATTAGTTTTGGACCCTGCGACCAGTTTTTCCAATATTTCATTTTAAAATTTAAAAATTTTTGGTCCATTCGTCCTCTTGTAAAACCTATCTTGGGACACGCTGTATATACGTCCCAAATATCAATATTTTGAGGTATTTTATACTTGACCACGTGAGTTTCGGTTTCGGCCGGAAAACCAGTTTTGGTCGGACTCTAACACAGCCTTCTTAAACTTATGAGCCGTGAAGTAAGAAAGGCAACGTTGCAAACAACACTGTACAGTAGGAATATTGAAATGAGTTTCTAATAAATTACATGCTAAATATAATTAATTTTTAAGTGTTTTAAACAAAATATAGGTATTAATTTTTTTAGGATGTTTTAGACAACAATCTAGGTATAATTTTAAATACTATAGTTGCCCTAAAAGCAATAATGTGTCTGCAGAACTTATCAGGAACTTTTCTGTCTTATACAAATTTGTTGGTAAGGATTTAAAAATTTTAAGTTGTTAGGATTTTTTCTACCACTCTTTATGCATTTTTTGCGAACAGACCAATGTAGCTTTTTAAATTTAACTAAACATTTATTATTTAGTAATATTTACAATACTTAAAATGAATTGAAAGCATGTGTGTTTAGTTATAAATATAAAAGCTTAATTTGTATTACATAAGATGCACTTTAAAATAACAAACGCTTTAAATTAGGTTTTCCACTATAGTTACCCTAAAACCGCCTAAAGTAACTAACTTTCAGAATATCTATATGAATAATATTTTTTGGTGAACTTACCAGTATATTTATGCGCATTAGTTGATATAGTCCTTAGGATATTGCTTGGGGTAAATAATTGTTTTGGTGCACTTTACACACTATTGATATCAAATTAAACCAATTTTTGAAAACACACTTAGTTAATTATTTGCCCGTAAATTATATTTGTCCATTTACCGTATAGGTACTTCTTTTACTTTTAATAAAAAACACTTATCCGGTCAATAGCGCACAACCAGGCTTTTCTAATTTCATCCGTATTTGGGGAAATTAAATGTTGTTTGATAACCCCTGTTTTAATATAACTGGCGTAATT
>JACEGR010005989.1:0-66158 GCA_014170235.1 Listronotus bonariensis | reverse complement strand
ATAGTCCAGATCGCTCTTATCATGCGGGTGTATCAATTAATCAAAGACAAACTTTGTAGTTACAATATATTTTAACTTGTTTATTAATACCTTTTAAATGTATCACTGTAAGATAAATGAAGACAGAATATATGCAGGTTTTAACAACAAAGGGATACAATTATAAATATAAGTGGCTCCATAACAATCAAAATACAAGGATTTTGATTAATGGATGACATTTAATGTCAGTTTGATAGTTTAAACTTTAAATTATAAATATACACAGATTTTTCTGTACATTTCTTTATCTGCAAGCGAAAAATAGTTTGAAGTCCTAATATTTATTTCAAGAACAAAAAAGAAAAAATAGAATGTCCCGGAAATATAGAAAAAGAAGTAAACAGAGCTCTTTAAGTTGGTTTAAGAATGGTGCCAAAGGTTATACATTACAAAAAATGCGATCTTGTTTGAAAACAAAAAGAAAAAAAATACAAGCAAGAAAGACTAGTGATTAAAGGGAATCTGTGAAAATGAAAATAAGGGACAACACTTTTAAATTACATAGACTAAAATATAACACCGCGGTTTTAAAGGTTTAAATAAACGATGTATGTTAGAAATTTGGTAAAGATATTTTACCACATTTAGGGATGGCTCGAAAGGTGATGTACAGTTTATTGATCCTATGAGAAGATATTACTATAGCATTTGATTTATTACGTAGGAAATTTTGTATGTTTTATCATTTACCATTTTTGTAAAAGCTTTTTCGTAGCTTTATTTAAATGCCCATTGTCTTTTAGGTTTATAAATAGGTTGTATTTTCACAAGTTAAACGTTAAAAATAGTTAAATACAAGTTTAAAAATGAGCTAATAAAATATTTTGGCTGTACCGCTGACACTAGCATCTTATTTTGATTAACTTGTGTAATATTGAATATGCAAGTGTGTCATAACATAAAAAGGTCTTCCCTTGTCTAACAATGGGTAGTAACTCATTTTCAACAATTATCAAGTTAGGTTCCTTTGTAATAACAGCGACGGTGACTCTCTTAAGTTCGCACCATACTGGCAAACTGTTTTATTATTAATTTTATTAAAAAAGTTATTCTTTATAAAAAGTTTTGCATGGTCTAAAACCTAAAATGCAATCATCAGATATTAATTTCTTGGAGTAATATTTGAGGTATGTCAAAAATATGAATTTTACTTAAGAGGAAAGTACTCTCCTATCTTTTCATAATATTGAAAACTTTTGTAAAAAAAAATTATTTAGATTTAAAAATATTATTCAAATATGCAAACCTGTTCATTGGTCAAACATTGACCTGTGATACTTGGATAAAGAATATCTTATTACATGATGTTATCCACTATTTAGTAATTCCTTCTTAATAAACTGTTTTTTATCGACTTGAAATACATCCTTTTATTTTTATTTCTCGGAAGATTTTAGTATTGTGTTAAAGCTAGTGATGTAAATATTTGGTGCGCAAAATACTTAAAGTGGCAGATTAAAAATTTCCCCAAAGTTAGAATTTAGCAAAGGAAAATAGTTTTTGAAATAAAATAATAAACACCTTTTCCACAATTTCTGGTTAAAAAACTGATTTACATTTTATTGTAAATAAACATTCGCTCTGCATTTGTTTTCCAAATCAGGTTTAGTGATGGGTTTATGGAACCTGGAAACTGGAGTGAAGGGTACTATCGTCGGCGAAACTATGAATGGAATTAGTTGTGGACGAGAGAAGGTCGTTGATGTGAAGAAGAAACAATGTGTTGAGCCCTCAGGCACTCCAGCATTTACTTGGTGAAAGCTGGAAGAATGGCCGTCCACAATAACTGATATACGACGATCAGATAGATAACTAGAGAGCCAAGTACAGAGTTTAGTTGAAATACCATAGGAGGGAAGTTTATTAAGAAGTGCGGTATGCCAGACCTGGTCAAAAGCTTTGGATATATCAAAAACACCTGAAACTCAAAAGACTTATTCCAGCAGTGTGATAAAAGGAAAGAAGATCAGCTGTTGTTCTTTTGTGGCGAAATCCATACTGCCTGTCATGCAAAAAAATATACTCAAAAATAAACAGTATAGCGCAACATCTTAAAAAAATTAAAAAATAGGTATATTATCATAAACTTTATGTTTCTGCATTTTAGTTGTATAGTTTTAACATTAAAATAATTTTTAAAAAGCGGATTAATAATTTTTCTTTATATAGAATAAAAAAAAATCAAAAATTCCTGATTTTTAAAAACAATAATTTTTTGTTTCGTTATTTTTTTAATAAAAGCAAAATTTGCCCAACCCTGCTTTGTCGTCACCCAATCGTCGAGTTAAGGTTTAACGCAATCACATTTATACGCTCATATCTAAACACGGCTTAATGTGTCAAAGTCAAAATGTCAAATGCTGAAGTAAACAATATTTTGGTAGCCACTGGTTTTTTAAATTTGATTCATATGCATAATGACCTTTGGACCCGCACGTTAAGAGCGAGGCCAAACAAAACTGTTCTAGTTGCAACTTCCTATAGTTTTGCATTCCCAAAACCAGGTTACGTTTTTATCGTGTTTGCACTTAACCAATAAACGACTAGTTTTGGAAGGGCTTCACATTCTGCTGTATTGCCATTTGGCAGAAACGGGTCAAAGCTGAGCAAATTAATACAATATACCAGTACATGGTCAATTATGAACAGAATTGGTCTGTTTTACATTGAGGTTTTTCGGTGAAACGTTTGAGTTTTACCAAATATTTGCGCTGGTCGCAGTTTAAATTAAGTATTTTAAAGCAATCATAGGTAAAAAAACAAACAGTTTTATTTTTATCAAACGGTGCAAAAATTTAAATACCCATTTATGCAGGATGTCCAAGAATATGTGGGCAATTTCTCGGATTCATATAGAACACGTGAAAATAATGTGACAAGTTTCTATAATTTTTTTAACTAAAGCCTCTTTTTACAGAGATATGTACCGCTGGAAATCGATTTTTATTAAATATCTTTTAAAAGTACTTTATATAATGAAATATTTTTTAATATAATAAATACATGTAAGGACTCTTTAAAATGGTATGCTTGTAAAAAATTTGCCTACATTAGTTCGCAAGGGGCGGACTTATCCCTACACAATAGTGTTAATTATTTTTACACCCTCTATAATTAGGAAATAATTAAGAAATAAAATAAGTATTTTTCGGTAGCTTAAACCTTAAGTCAAAAAAATAAACTTTTGTTAGATGTCGTTAAATAAAAGCGTTTTTGACAAAAACAAGTTTTAGTTTAGTAGGGACATCTAAAAGGCAGCCTTTGTCGAACCAACAAACAAAATTATTAAATACAACCAAAGACAATTGTAGTTTCACCATAGACACTCAGAACAATTCTAAATTTTTGGTCATTAGCTTGGACGCTCGCTTCGTGGAATTTATGAAGCGGGTATCCATCGAGTACACACGTAAATAGAAAGTATATATTGCCGCTTCATAAATTCAGCCAAGCCAGCGTCCAAACTAATGACCAAAAATTTAGCATTGTTTTGGGAGTCTATAGTTAAACTAAAATTGTCTTTGATACAACCCAATTTAATCAAAATATTGTTTTTCTCGAAAACGCTTCACTTTATTAAAATCAGATAAAAGTACCTTTTTTAAGTAAGGGTTTAAGCTATTTAAAAATGATTTGTTTATTTCTTTATTATACAGGGTGTAAAATAATTAGTACTATTGTGTAATGGTTAGTCCACCTCTGGCAAAACAATGAAGGCAAAGGTTTTACAAGGATACCATTTTAAGGAGTCCTAACTGGTTTTATCATAATAAAAAATTATTTTATTATACCAAGTAATATAAAAGGTATTTAAAAAAAAAAGATTTTCAGTGGCGTCTTTAAGGGCACTTAACTAACTAACTAACTAAACTAACTAACTTAACTAACTTAAGTAGCTTAACTAACTTAACTAGCTAACTGTAAAGAAAGGCTTTAGGAAAATATTTTATATGAACTTGTCACATCATTTCTATGTGTTCTATATAAATTCAACAGATTGCCTACATATTCAAGAGCATGAATCCAGTATAGCTTATTTTCTTTTCGTTTCTTTTACCTTAAAAAGAAGGTAATTATTGCGTCTTTTACGTCCATCTCAAGTACTAGCATAAAAAGACTGCCCAACACTAGCTGCTAGATTTGACTGCGTCAAATATTAGCCTCCAAAGCCAGGATGGTGCGCGGTGGGCTTAAAACACTGGTTTTGCAACTTGTATGGCACATTTTTAAAACTATCCATTATTAATATAATTCGTTATACGTTATAGGCCATGTAAGTACAGTACATAAAGTGTTTAAAAAAGTTTTATTAGCAGTGCGGCGCATTTTTTACACTTTCAATTAGTGTTTTGTTTCAATGCCTAACAAAATTAATTTTAAAAATAATTTATGTAACAGTAAATGCGACATACGCTAAACCAAAGATTAAGTTACCTTAATTAGTTTCAATACTTCTTTTAGTTTATGTATCACTTAATTTAAATTTTATTATTTTTAGATAAACCCAAGGAATACCTAAACCATGTATAAAATATAAATTAAAAAATTCGTATGCCGTAATAGCATACATGTATTTATTTATATACTTGGCGCACTCGCCTGACGGCTTGTATGTTGTCAAACCTCCTATTCGTGTTAAATGGTATTAGAGTAAAATCCGGTGAGTGGCAGACCTTTGTCATTATGTAAAAGCTTATTTTTTACTTATTAGAAGATATTTCCCTAGTCGGCAGAAAGATTTGACAGTTCCTAATTCTTGCCAAACAAACATTTTTATGTGGTGTCATGGTACGATAAGGTTTAATATTTCTGTTATTTAACAAGGTATAACAAAAAGTCTTATTAAAGAGTTGTAGGGTTTTTAAATAGACATGTCCTAAAAATATTTTGATGCATACGAAGTGTCAAAAAAAACAATTCTTTAAAAAACTGACCCCCACACCAATAACTTTTTTTGGACACTCGGTATATATCGAAATATTTTTACAACCTATGTATTTGAAAACCCTACCAATCTTATACAAGATTTTTTTATCTTGTTAAATAACAAAATTATTGGACTTCCTCGGACCATTGGACCACTCCGAAATGTTTGTCTTACAAGGGGTTGGAACTGTCAAAACTGTTGGTGACTAAAGAAATATTTTCTAACAGGTTCCCAAGTAATATACAGGATCATCCAAATTAAGTGTCCGTTACTGGTAACTTCGTTATTATTTAAAATGCGAAATAGTTTAAATTGGCAAACTAGTAGCATTTTGTAGTCTCCTTAAGACTAAAGATTAGAAAAAAAATGACAATCTGGTTTTTGAGTTATACAGCAAAATACCCTTTTTATAAATGGAACAGCCTGTATGTTTTATTACCATTATGCAGATACAGATATTTTTACATCTAGGTGCATTAAAATAACATTGTTTAGTTGTATAAAAATACTTTTTAGTTGTACTGATATTGTCTTATGATGAAACATTTTATACCATACTGTAAATAAATAAATAAATAAATAAATAAGTAAAAAATAAATAAATAAAAATAAAAAGATCTTTTAAAATCGTTGAAAAAAAGTACACATGTGATATATCCAATTTTTCATGGTTTCGGAAATATATCCATTCTCAGAAATTTTATAGTACACTGGCATTTTTAAATAAAACACCCTGTATATTACATTACCAATAAATAGATATTTAAAAGAGCTTTAGGAAAATACCACATTTGATATGTCTATCTCTTATAGTTTTGGAAATATGGCCATTCAAATCTAAAAATTACATTAAATTTCCATTATATCACAGCTTTAAGCTATAAGCAATATGTTTTAGTGTCAGAAATAAAACGGGGAAAATATCTACATATTTCAGATTTAAATGGATATATTTCCAAAACTAAAAAAGATAGGCACATCACATTCGGTATTTTCTTAAAGCTCTTTAAAATATCTTTCTAATGACGATACCACATACAGGGTGTTTTATATAAAAATCTAGTTTTCTATTAAACTCCTGAGGATGGCCATATTTCAGAAACTATGAAAAATTGGATATATTACATACGGATTTTTAAAGGATTTTGAAAGAATTTTCTTATTGTGATAAAATATACATGGTGTACCATTTAAAATAGGGATATTTCGCTGTATAACTCAGCAACCGGATTGTCAATTGTTTTTTCTAATCTTTAGTCTTAAAGCGCGTAAAAAAGCTACTAGTTTGCTAATTTAAACTGTTCCATATTTTGAGTAATAACGAAGTTACAAATGACAGACACTTAATTTGAAAGACCCTGTATAATATATAATTTAGCCTTTACAAAATGTCGAAAGTCATTATTCGCATTTACTAACCTTTGACACGCGCTGACAAAATGACCAAGGTCTGCCGCTTAAGGGCTCTTGGACTACACATATAATTTTATGCACTTACTTATTACTTACATTATTTACTATAATTTTTTTAAAACATTTTTATAATTATTGGAAACCTAATTATTTGCATTTGCATATTTTGGCCATTTTCAGGGGTAATAGTATATTTTCGATAATATATGGTTATGATGCATATATACATACACATCAATATTTTTTGAGCGCAGTGGGTGGCTCGCGGCGGAAATATTTCCCAAAACAGAAACAATATACATAATCATCAGGAAAAGCATAAGTGTTCGATGGTGTTGTACCTGAAAAGCTTTTTTGCTTTTTACGTTTTTTTGGTATAACAATTTTATTTTAAGTTACTTAAGGAACTTCCCTTTGTTAAAAAATATGTAAATTTATCACTGGAATAAATTGTATTGTTAGGATTTTTCTTCAACCTATCATCTCCAATTTGCATGCATATTTCAAGCATTTTATGTTGCATATAATGCCGTTTCTAATAATCTAAATTCAACCAAATAATACCTGAAATTACAGCGTTTTAGCTATCACTACAGGGTGGCGGCTTTTCCTTGACCCCTTAGGGTATAGCAAAAAATAAAGAAGACAGAACAAATCTTATTACACAATCTTAGTTTCGATTTTAAAACAAATTTAGTGTTAAAAAGTAAATCATGGCTTACTTGATTCGTTTTGGGGATCCAAAGTGTTTTTCAAGTTTTGTCAAATTAACCAGGCAGATATAATTTCCGTAATATTAGGGATAGAAACAAGATTTAAACAGGAAAGCTTTAGGGATTTTTGCGTAGAATTAGGTGGTGTACTTGTAGTTTTTCTGTTGACTTTAATTTTTTATACTTAACCCAAAATTGTGTTTCTTCAAATAAAACACCCTGTATTTTTTCTCTGTTTCTAATATCAAGCGGGTTACAAGTGCCTGGCCCAACTAACAAGATTTAATCAACACTTTGTATCTTCAAAATGAATTAAGTTAGCCATGATTTACTCTCACCATTGAATTTGCTTCAAAAATCGAAATCAAGATTGTGGCGCTACCCTGTACAACGGCCGCATCACAACTAATAATTTATTGTATTGTTCCATATAGTTTTTGGTTGCACCAAACAACTTAAAAAGCAAATATCTCGAAAACGGTTGCTTAGAGCGATTTGTACAAAGTATACCATTTTTGTGTGCAATGTATTAGGATAATTTACGGTTTACTTTGATAGTACATACAGCAAAGTACAAAAATCTTATCACATTTTAGAGAAATTTAAATAAGTGTAGGTAGCGCCCTTTGGTAAAAAAAAACTTTAAAGCTGAACAGACCATTATCAGATATTCAAAGAAAAACCGATTTAGATTTTCTAATTTATAAAAAAGTATATTCTATATCAAATATAAAGTAATTGAATCCCATAAATAATAATAAATCAAATTTTGGGTTATATTTTAAATCTGCCATTTATATATATATATATATATATATATATATAGCGTGTCTTCGGAAGTTCTTAACAAATGCAAAACTTTATTATTATTAATTTTATGAAAAAAGTTATTCTTTATAAAAGTCCTGCTTGATGGGAAAATACATTTCTACAAAAATATTTGAAGGTTAGATGTACAGAGTGGCTTAAAAAGGACTTGTTTCCAAATTAAAATAGGGGTTATTTTCAGTGCCAGTGGCGTACAGGGGCACAACAGCCAATATTATTGAGAGAAAAATGTACGCCACTGGCTTTTTATGCGGTTTTTATATTTTTTTCCTTTAAAGCAACTAAAAATACAACTTTTTACTGAAGTATATTTTTTTGTATTTGGCTTCGGACATATGTTTATAGGAACTTTTCTTCATAAAATGACATAAGAAATCATCATTTAAAGTTTGGAACCGTAGCTAGGAAATAATTCTTATTTTAATTTGGAAACAACATACATATATATATATATATATATATATATATATATATATATATATATATATATATATATATATATATATATATATATATATATCTACTGTTTTGTTTTTAAATTTTATTAGCTTAAAAAACGAATCTACTTGCAACGAGTTGTTTGTGATTTTCGACATGGGCAACGCTTTTTCGTGTTTACACACAACCAACAAACGAATAGTTTTACAAAGGTTTTGTATGCAATTAGGCAGAGTCAGTTTAAAGCTGAGAGCATTAATGCAATATACGAGCATATGGTCAATTACGAACAGAATTGTCCTGTTTTACAAGAGCTTTTTTAGTTGGAACGTATGTGATCCGAAGAATATTTTTATTGGATACGTGCCATTTGGAAATAAATGTTTTAATGGTTTTTAAAGTAATAATAAAATCTACATACAGGGATATTTTTAAGTTGATATATCCCTCTTAACACAGTATAGAATGCAAGAAAATAAGAAGATTTTTTAAATAAAATTATGTTAAAAAATGCTTTGTTTCCGAAATACAGGGTGTTAAATTTAAAGGAAAAATTTCCTTTTTATTCTGATTTTCCTACCACTTCAGATATTTACACAAAATTTGGTACCCTTCTTTTAACCATTACATTATATTTTTTACTGTACAAGTTTTTTTAATTATCAAGGACATTTAAACAAGATTTGTATTAAATTAAAAATAAAAGATGCACTTTACTGCTTTTTCTTCGAATACTTTGGGTTAAATTTGTTCTCTTGATATTTTCTCGTATGACAGACGGTTTTGCGATATAAGGGCATTCCTTATTTAAACACAAAAGGAATTTCTTTTTGACCTTTTTTGATTGATATCATAATTGAAAAAGGGTGTTTTTATCTTTAGTAGTTTTTAAAGTCAAGTCAATAATTTAAGACACATTGTATGTATCCGACACATACGTTTCAACAAACTCACTCTAATTTTACGTAATTACACACAAACAGAATACAACACATTGTTAGGTTTTGCTCGCAATATTGCATGTATCTAAACAGACTACTAAAAAAAAGGTTCTTTTGCAATTACGAAAGTATATTCAATGCATGAAATAGTATATTACATTACAAGTGTGGAAAATGACTAATTTCACACGAGTGGGAATATTGTAGCACAAGGCGTTAGCCGAGTGCGACAAACCCACGAGTGTAAGAAAGTCATTTTCACACGAGTACTGTACACTATTTTTCCTACGACCACAAATTATTCACCAAAAAAAAAAAATTAAAGTTTGTCTGTTCAGAAAAAATAAAAAACAATTGAGAACTTTGCAACACTAGGGTGATATTTACTTTGCAACACTAGTGTGATATGTACTTCTCCTCACTGACATATTATACTGTTTTGACAATATTTTTACATCGAAAATCACCTACCTAGAAGCATTATATAACTTTTATCATTTTGGAATTTAAAAAGGCCCTCACTTAATAAAAATTGTATGGTTTGTTAGGTAATAACGGTAATAGTTTAATACGGTTTTCTGCTATTATAAGGGTTTTTAAAAATTATCGATACTTACATATTTTAGACACTCTTCTAAATAAAACGTAAGTGGCGCATATCCAAAATATTCCGTTTTTAAAAACATTAGTAAACAAACTTACGGGACCGGGGAGTGAAAAGGGGTGCTGGGTGGGGTAAAATTGGTAAAACGAGTTAATGAAACTGAACATCACATGTAAAATAGTTACAGTTTTTCCTCATATTTTTAAGAAAAATATAAAAAATATGAAAATTGTAAATGCATAACCTAAAGTCCTAAAAGTAAGAAAAAAACTACTACTAAACGTCAGTTACCATGCAAAATATGGAAAGCATTTATGGAAAGCATTTATGGAAAGCATTTGGCAACGTCGGAAGAGTCTGATTCTATTTATGAATAAATAAAAGAAAGTGGATTCATAAAGTGTGTATTAGCCTTAGGTTTAATTAGGGATTAAAAAAAAGATTTAACTAGTTGTTTGAGTACACGAAGAAAGAGAGAAAGGAATTTGATCTATAGGCTTTTTTCTCTGGCGCTTTAGGTCGAACGGTCAAGCGGCAAGGCTGCCTCTATAAAGTGCGTGCTCAAAGGTAGAAGGGAGATTTTTAATTTGATCTACTTACCTGACAACACTGTGCCACTGAGCAAGCAGTCAGTGAAAGTTGTTTTTGTGGTTATGTCTATTTTTGTTTATGTTTTTATTTTTCAGAAATTTTATTATTACTCTTTTTAATATTAGAAGAAAGCTTATACTGTGTAGTAACTTAACGTCAATAAAATTATTTTCGCTAATTTGGGTTCTACTGTTTAAGGTAAGTAAAAAGTATTTTTAACTGTCACTACAATAAATATGTCACTTGCAAAACCAATAGCAGTTTTTAGAATGACATCATAATATATATCACACGAGTGTTGTAAAGTACTTTGCAACACTAGTGCTGTAAAGTACTTTGCAACACTAGTGTGATATAACGCATTTTCTATGCATGAAACCAGTGTGCTATTTGCTATTTTCACAAGTGGTCGTAGGAAAAATTGATTTAAATTAATTGCTATTGAAAATTGTTTTTTTACTATACAGGGTTATTTTCAAGTTGGTATTTTTCTTTTAACACTTCATAGAATGCAAGAAAATAAAAAGGAATTAAATAAAATTATATCCGAAAATGCTTTGTTTCCAAGATAGAGGTGTTAAAATTTTAAGAAAAAAATGCATTTTTATAATATCATTTCTACCACTAAAGATATTTCTACAAAATTTGGTACACTTGTAACAATTTCATGGAATTTTTGCTGTAACAGTTTTTAAAAAATTACCAGTAGTGTTCAAACAAGATTTATATTGATTTTTTTAAGAAAAAAACAGTATGCAACCCCTTTTTTTTTAATAAATATTTATTTTTAAAATACTGGTTTACTTTGGAGTTGATCTAGTCTCTTGATATTTTTCGTACGGGAAACGGTTTTCGTTTAAATAAATAAAACCTTTTTTATACATGGCAAAATCGCCAAAATCTGATATGGTGTTCTGTATGGTAAATTTGTTTTTGTCTAATTTGTATTAAAAATAAGTCAAATACTTACATCACTTCAATACAAATTTAATAGAAAAAATGTTTTAGTAGTATTTTAATAAAAATTTGACAGAAACAAATTTTACATACAAAACACCATATCAGATTTTAGCGATTTTGTCATGCAGTAAAATAGCTCTTATTTCTTTAAACGAAAACCGTTTGCCGTACGAAAAAATATCAAGAGACTAGATTCACTCAAAGTTAATGAGTATCTCAATAATAAAATTTATTCGAAAAAAGCAGGGGCGTACTGTTTTTCTCTTAAAAATTCAATAAAAATCTTGTTTGAACGACACTGGTGAAATTTTTTAAAAACTTTAACGGTTAAAAATTTTATGTAATAGTGAAAAGAACTGTATCAAATTTTGTGAAAATATATGGAGTAATAGAAAAGTTATATAAAAAAATGTTTTCTTTTTTGTTAAAACTTAAACACTCTATCATGAAATCAAAGCATTTTAAAACAAAATTTTATTTAAAATAATCCTATTTTGTTGCATTCTATGCAGTGCTTAAAAGTAAATACCAACTTAAAAATAACCTGTATTGCCATTTTTGATATAACCTTGAACAAATACAGTGGGATGTTAAATCATAGCCGGACTCCCTGTACATAAAGTAATTATTGTTAAACTTAAATTTAAAATTTTTATTAGTTTGTTTTTCAAATAAATTGCAATTTCTTGTTTTACGGCTAACTGTAGTAAATGTATTAGCTTTTACGTATAGCTTTTAGTAAAAACTTTCTCTGAATCTAGAAAAGCTTTTAAAGTTTTCTATCTCACTCATTCAATGAAACGAAGTTTTAAACTTTACTGTTAATACATACCACATTTCGCAATTTATTACTTTTTTAAAACCATGAAATAAATACATTTTTGGTTTTATCTCAAGTAACATAAATTATTTTTAAAAGCCACATTATCATTATTTTAAAGCCTATTTTCATAGCACAATATACATATTATACATTTTATTGTTTATTTGTTTTCTGGAGAATACGTTTAAACACAATATTATTTGGCATTTCTCCGGAATAAAATAAAAAAGTTTATTAAACATTTCAAGAAAATTAAACCTTTTTTATACTATGAAGAACTATATATATATATATATATATATATATATATATATATATATATATTATATATGTTAAAGCAAAAGGAGGAAGTTTTCTTTTAACTGTCTTTAAAGGGAGTAAAATATTTTGTGTATATATATATATATATATATATATATATATATATATATATATATATATATATATATATATATATATATATATATATATATATATATATATATATATATATATATATATATATATATATATTGCATAATATAATACAAGGTAAAATAAAATGTATTAAATATTTAATATAAAATTACTTACAATTCAAAGAACGTTTCAAACTCTAAACAAAGGTTAATAAGCTTCCGATCAAAATTATTTTAATCCAATAAAATAAAATCTTAACAAAACGCCAGAAGGAGAACTGAGCTTAGGGTCGTGTCGCAAAATTGTGGTAAACGGTTTACCAAAAACTAATTGCTAAACTACATTTAGATCCGCAGTGGCAAAAAGCATTTTTAGATTTTTACGACCTCGCGCATTAAACAAATTGAGGGTGGACAAACATGCGCACTTAAAAGCAGAGGCAAAATACAAACATTGGCACCCTGTGCCCTCCGTCCGCGGTTTGACCGTGACGCTCATTAGCTACCGTACTTCGAACGGAAAACCAGGAAGGCGTCGACAAATTCTTTCTGATAATGCGGATACTCTGTTTGGCACTAGGCGCGTTCACCCTCGATTTGCTTGCGCACAAACCCGTTTTTCGCCCATAAAATGTAACTTTTGTTTCGCGCAGGTAATACCATTGGCAATCCATCGAAATCAGTGATTGAAAATTACTCCTATTTTTGCTTTTTAATGTAGAGGGAACCACCAGCAGTAGTTTGCTTTGGTTTAAAGTGCAATTATTTTTCGTGCCTTAGTATATTAAGATTTTAGTAGGTAATTGTTATTATTCCATATGTTTTGCACAAAAATGGTAAACCTCATATATGTCGCTACAAGTAACCCTTTCTGAGGTATTTTAAATTAAACGTTTTATTTCACATACAAAACTTTTTTCGCAGTTCTTTACGCTAGTTTTTTGGCCACCCGGGTTTCTCCATAGGGTCTGTGATAATTGGAATTACAATTTTCTTACGCCAAAATACAACGACTTAACCCAATTTGTCTTAATTAAAAAGTTAATTGTTTGCGAGATACACAGGGTGTCCAAGTAAAAACAAATGGACAATTTGACACCTTGTATCCTGCAAACCATCAATCTTTCCACTAATATAAATTATATTAGATCGTTGTATTTTGGCCCAAAGAATTTGTGGTGGTATTTTGTACAGACTTTTTGGACAGTATCAGGTGGCCAAGATATGGCGCGAATAAATGCAATGGCAAACTTTTGTATGGAAAAAATTATTTAATCTTAAACATTTTTAAAATGCTGGCCTACAGCAATATTTATCAGGTATACCTTTTTTGTGCAAAATATATGGGAAAATAAAAATTCTATAATAAAATTATAATATACCAGGGCAAAATAAAGTTATGACACTTTGATCCCAAAAAGGACGGCAGGTAGCTCTAAAAACCTTTTAATACCAAATTTTGTAGAAAAATGTGTTAAAGTAAATAGAATATTTAAAAATAACTAAAATAAAATTTGAAACTTGGACAGATTGTAGCTTGAAACAATTAACTTTTCGACTGAGGTAAATTAGATCGTTGTATTTTGGTCCAAGGTATTTGTGGAAAATTTTGTACAGACCTTTTAGAGACACTCTGTATATAAAGATTTTCTTTATTTACATATTATTATTAAGTATGCAAATAATGGAAAGGTAAAAAGAATAAAACAAGGAATGTTTTATCAGAATCGAAATTGTTAGCTCTTTCTGATGGTACACGGTAGCGCCTTGTCGTTGACCTTGCAGGGTTGCAAGATAAAACAAATCTGATTGCCCAATTTTAATTTTCAATAAATTTAATGGTAAAAGTTAATCATGTCTAACTTAATTCGTTTTGGAGACAGAGAGTGTTTTTAAATTATGTCAATTTGGCCAGGCACTTGTAACTTGCTTGATATTAAAGATAGAAAAAAATATAAATTAAAAAAGTTTTAGATATTTTCATGTAGACTGTAGTGGCATACCAATATTGTTTTATTGACTTTTATTTTAAAGTTACCGCACAAAGTTGTTTTTTTAAGAAACACTTTGTATATTTTATTATATTTGTACCCTGTATATTATCTATGAGGTGACAAGCTATTAAAAACCTGATGTAAGAAACCGAGATTCGAACCCGGGTCTCTGGGGTGAGAGGCTAGTACGTCAGCCACTACATCGTGCTCGCCAAACTACCTTCTGTTAAAATTTTTAGTAAATCCATGCCAGGACCAAAGAATTGCAAGGTGAAATGCTTTATTTACTGTACTATAAATTACTGAATTTTAAATGAATTTGTTCCAACCCACGTAAACTTATTGTATTCAAAATGCCACGTGTTTAAACTTCTACATGTTATTTATATTTTGTAGGTCATACTCAACTATATTATAACAATGTTACAAAACTCGTTGGTAGTCAGCGTATCCAACGATATATTTTTGGTTGTTTACTAACTCCACTTTATAGATTATACAACTAATGCCGATTTATCACTTCTACATGGTAAATTCGTGTTGTACCCACAACTATCGTGTGCAGAATAACATTAAGATAAATTAAACAATTCAAATCGACCCTAAACATTAATCTTTGTTTGCCTAAATGATGGATATAATCCCTTCTTTAATGCTACAGGGTGATTTGTGTTACCATCTGGTTTGTATGATTTAAGATGATAATTAATCAACATTTTATGAACTGTCAAAAATAAAATTAAATGGTTGTTTTAATAAAGATTTTAAAAAATGCTTTGTTATTAAATACTTAAAAAGCTTGTAAGGTAAATGTATCTTCGTTTTTATTTATTTAAAAGAAGATTGCATGCTTTTTAAGATTTTCACCAGGATCCTCTTTACTGACGTTTTTCGCCTGCCTCACAGGAACTTAACAAATCGGCTGTACCAGGTTCATGGTAAATAACACAAAACAAAGCGTCTTCTTATGAAACAAATATCATTGCAATAGCTTTTTCCTGTGTTTGTCTTTTTTTTTAATTATTTAATTACTGTGTGTTATGTGTGCCTTTTCTTTCAGTTCTTAGTAACAACAGGTAATTGTATGCTTTACTATACCTCTCTTCTGGATTTTTGTATCTCATTTTTAAATCCGTTTTGATAAAATGGTTTTGTGTTTATTTTTAGGGCAATTATTTACAAACCGAACGCATTACCGATTTTAATGAAATTTGGTATATGAAAGTTTTTGGGGCGCTGATTGCAAATCTAAAAAAAATTAATCGGACTCGTTTCGTTCTTGAGATATTCATCATTAGGCTTTATAACCAAAACTAACGTAACCTTGTCTATTTTTACCTTCTTTTGCACTAAATTCTTGAGTTTTCTGCTAAATTGGTACCTAATATTTGATTTTCACCTCTTAAAATCCCATTTTTCTATTTATTTTAAATCGCAGTAGCAGCGGCAGCGCCAAGGCTACTGCGATCAAAATAAATAAAAGTGAAGCTTTGCAATTTTTAGGAAAAACGGATAAAATAACTAGAAAAATGAGGATTTTAGAGGTTAAAATCAAATATTGGGTACCAATTTAGCTTTTAATCAAGAATTAAATGCAAAAGAAGGGGAGAAACAGTGAATTCAGGTTAGTTTTGGTTATCAAGTCTGATGATGATTATCTCGAGAACGAAACGAGTCTGACTAAAAATTCTTTCTGATTCGTAATCAGCGCCCCAAAAAAACCCACATACCAAATTTCATTAAAATCGGCGATGCGTCCGGCTTGTAAATATTTACCATTTTTAGTAACAAAAGACAAAAAATTAATCTAATCCAAAAATTTTCGAATACGCTCAAATATCTTGGAGAGTTTTTTACTAAACTGTACGAAATTCGGTACTTATATCTTATATAGGGTTTATGTCAAAACTGTCAAGCCACCAGTTTAAAAGCTAGCAAAGTATAAAGGGTAATACCTAGGCACTTTATACCTATAAATAATAATAAATAAAACCTTTTTTCCCATTAACACTTAAAGAGAAAAATTAATTGGACTTTTATGCCATTGTATAGCAAAAACATAAAGGGAATCCAGTAATAAAATTTAAAAAGGTATTGAAATATTTTAAATTAATTTTTGCGAAACTGAAGATTTGTGAACATCTCCGATATCAACACTGAATTTAGAGTATGGTTTTACCTAAAGTATCGAATTTCGTTCAGTTTAGATCAATATTCTTAAAAACCCCTAGACACCGATTTTAATTACAATAACTTTAACACCCTGTATGTCAATTAATATCGCACATCTCGTTCAAAAGTGTAATAACTCAAAAAAAAAATAGAATATTTGAAAAACAGATCACTTTTAACATATGTTCTTTATGTTCCTGCAAAACCGTTTTATTATAAATTTAAGCTAACTCCTAAAAATTCGCTACCTAAGACGGTACTTTGTATAGCATATTATATTAAACTTTAATTTTATTTTCCTTCTCCTAAAAAAATTCATGTTATGTGTTAATACAGTTTTGAACATGATTTGCGATATCAACTTTTAAATCGCAATATTTTAACTTCAAATTTTTCAGTTGAATTTAGGCCCATTACTCAGGGACCACCCTATATACGCCATCTAAACTAGATTGAGCCTTCCTGTATACAGGTTTCCAACCATCAGGTTTTCCGACTAGAAATCCACGCAGAACTGTTTTCGTAAAGTTGGTAAAAGTGCCCGTAGTGTTCGTGACTGGATTTGTTAATTAATTCCGCTTGTCATTTACAAAAACCTCAAGTGGAGTTTGTTTGCAATCGGGATAATAGTACGCCACGTTTTCCTAGAAACACGACTTACAATGCAACCGTGGCGAACACTCAAAATAAAACAACTTTCCAGTTTTCCATGTTACTTGTCTGGTGGTTTGTTTTACGAGGTAAAGTAATGACTACAAGTCTAATATAGGGAAAGGCAAATGTCTAAAAATAACTTTTTTACGACCGTTAAAAAAATGCAGTTTTTATCATCGTGTACAGGGTGTCTCATTTTGGTTGTCCCTTAGGGAAACCTGGAAACCATAAGAGATATTAAAATCCGATACCTCATCCTCGAGCTCTTTTGGAGAAAGCATTTATGAGTAAAACAGATCATCGCTATCACGAAGGCGTTTCAGAGATACAGGGTGATTCTCGAGTTTTTCACTTTGAAAAGGCCCTGCAGCTTTGTTGTTATTACAGATACGAGAAAACTAATTGCACATTATAAAGACACCTTTTTCCGTAGAATCCAGTGGCGTAGCCAAAAATTTTTTTGAGCTGTCATTTTGGCATATGACTCAAACATGTTTTTTATTAGTGACACCCTATAAATGATAAGGTAATTAAATTGCTTGTTTTTTCTGATTAAAATAATATATCATAGTAGGTGGTTTAATAAATTTTTACGTCAAATATTGGAAAAATTATGATTTTAAAGACGCATTGCGGCTTCTATCTGTTTTTAAATTGTTTTATATTTTTCTTTAAATACAATACTTACATCCCTCAACTCAGGAGACATTTCCATAGAAAAAAAACAAAAAATTAATTAATTAATTTTTTTTATTTATTATTTTTTTTTCTACGGAAATGTCTCCTGAGCTAAGGGATGACAGATTCCTTTTAAAAACAAAAATATAAAACAATATAGAAAACAGATAGAAGCCTGCAATGCGTCTTTAAAATCATAATTTTTCCAATATTTGACGTAAAAATTTATTAAACCACCTACTATGATATATTATTTTAATCAGAAAAAAACAAGCAATTTAATTACCTAATCATTTATAGGGTGTCCCTAATAAAAAACATGTTTGGGTCATATGTCAAAAATGACAGCTCAAAAAATTTGGCTACGCCACTGGATTCTACGGAAAAAAGTGTCTTTATAATGTGCAATTAGTTTTCTCTATCTGTAATAACAACAAAGCTACAGGGCCTCTTCAAAAAGTGATAAAATCGAGAATCACCCTGTTATCTCTGAAACGCTTCGCGATAGCGATGATCTGTTTTTACCATAAATGTTTTCTCCAAAAGAGCTCGAGGATGGGGTATCGGATTTTTAATATCTCTTATGGTTTCAAGTTTCCCATAAGGGACAACCAAATGGGACACCCTGTACATGAAGATAAAGTACTCCATTCTGGTACACTACATAAAGTGTAAAAAACTTTTTAAACACACTTTGAATTGGTGTTTTTGTTTCCAAGCCTTTTACAATAAATTTAAAAATCAATTTATGCAATGTAACAGTAAACGCGACATCAACCGAACCCAACGGTCATGTTACCTTTGATTTCGTTATTAATTATTTTAGTTCATATGTCACTAGTTTTAAAATTTAACAGTTTGCGAATAAATTTATTAGAAATTACTTAAAATTAATAGTTTAAATAAATTTGGATGACTAAGAAATTAAAATGAAATTTATACTGTTTTATTATTATTTCTACAAAAAGTAAGTTCATACAATTTTCTAAAATTAAATCAAGGCAAAGTTATAAATAGCATAATTGCCTTTTAAAAAATAGGAAGGCTATGATTTTATGTGAATGTTGCAATATAATGGCTGTGCTGCAAAAATTAAAATTAATAAGTTTAAATAAATAAGACATGTAAAAATTTGGGAAATTTTTATACGGTCATAGAAAAATAATATGTAACACATGCGTAAAGTGTCTTACTCATGGGATTGCCGCTTTCCTTTTGAAAAAAAATCATATTTTTTGACAGACCTCGTATACCCCTGCAAAAAACTAATATGGAATGATAGCATTTTATGTTTTAGACCATGCAGAACTTTGTATAAAAATAACTTTTTTTCGTAAAATAAATAATAAAAAAGTTTTCCATATGGTGAGTACTCAAGCAGACACAGACAGACTGTATATGTAACAAAAATATTTAAGTTGAAAAATTCAAAAATACATGGCATATTGTTTTAATAGGCAGTATACCCATAAAATAATGTTTAAAATTGCATTTAATTATATAAAAGCGTTTTCTCGTAACATAAAGTTATTTATACTATTGTTGCATGGAAACAAAGAGGTACTTTATAAAACACATCCCTTTGAATCAGTTAAAGAACTATTTAAAAAACAATTGCAGCAATAAGAACAATAATTATTAGTTTATATTAATTCCGGTTAGAGCCTTTTACAACTTAGCTTCACCTAAATAAAAACATTATACAGGTTTCCCTACAATAGGCTACCCATTTTAATATTTGTATTAATTTTTTATCCAACACTTACATATAATATCTACATAATTGATCAGATTTTGAGGATATAAAGTGTACTATAAGTCACTAGTGAGCTAAAGTACCCTTTAGCTCACTAGTGAATTATAAAATTTTGTTGCTGGTGTTGACAATGACAAGTAACAAATAATGGATGACGTTTTTATACGAAAGTGTTGGATAAAATTTTGTATTAGACACGTGAGTTATTACATATAAGTCACTTAAGAAAATTACCTCTCTCGCCCTTCGGGCTCGAGAGTTAAACTTTTCTTGCGTGACTTATATGTAATATAACTCACTTATCTAATAAATAACTATTATCCAACACTTACATATAATATCTACATAATTGATCAGATTTTGAGGATATAAAGTGTACTATAAGTCACTAGTGAGCTAAAGTAACCTTTAGCTCACTAGTGAATTATAAAATTTTGTTGCTGGTGTTGACAATGACAAGTAACAAATAATGGATGACGTTTTCAAATTATTTTCGATATTAAAAACGATTTATACGAAAGTGTTGGATAAAATTTTGTATTAGACACGTGAGTTATTACATATAAGTCACTTAAGAAAATTACCTCTCTCGCCCTTCGGGCTCGAGAGTTAAACTTTTCTTGCGTGACTTATATGTAATATAACTCACTTATCTAATAAATAACTATTATCCAACACTTACATATAATATCTACATAACTGATCAGATTTTGAGGATATAAAGTGTACTATAGTCATTAGTGAGCTAAAGTACCCTTTAACTCACTAGTGAATTATAAAATTTTGTTGCTGGTGTTGACAATGACAAGTAACAAATAATGGATGACGTTTTCAAATTATTTTCGATATTAAAAACGATTTATACGAAAGTGTTGGATAAAATTTTGTATTAGACACGTGAGTTATTACATATAAGTCACTTAAGAAAATTACCTCTCTCGCCCTTCGGGCTCGAGAGTTAAACTTTTCTTGCGTGACTTATATGTAATATAACTCACTTATCTAATAAATAACTATTATTCGTTTACCAAACAAACTTTTCATTATATTAAATTGCAGCTAACTCTTTGGGATTTATGACAACTTATAAATAGGGATATTTAAAAGCCAAAGTGTTTGCGAATCGACCAGTACAATCGAGGAACTCAAAGTCAAATTTCATAGAGAATTTGAAGGAATGAAGAAAGTTTTACTACGTCATGTAATAAACCACTTTTTATCTAATATTGAAAAATGTGTTGAAGTTGGTGGATGTCATTGTGATTTTTAAAAGTTAGAATTAAAGTAGCCAAATATTTATAAGTTATCATAAATCCCAATGAGTGAGGTGTAATTAAGTATAATAAAAAGTTTGTTTTGTAACCAAAAAAAAAAAATAGTTTGGTATCCTATTACAGGGAACCCTGTATCTCCAATATATTTAAAAATCAACCAATTTTTATCGGCATCATATTTAAAAACATCCCGTATAAATCAATTGTATTCAAATTGTGTTCTTTAGTCGCACATCATAAGATATGTGATCTATTTAAAGCTCGCACTTGTTGCAAATAGGAAAGTAAAGCTGAAGTGTGGCATAAAAATAAATTACTGTGGGGGTAATACCTAAGAGATCATTTATTTTTACATATAGCAGTAATAGTAAACATAAAACTTTATGCTTCAAAATATAAATTTAAAAATCGGAGTCTTTTTGTACGTGTCTAGTTTTGAAATATGTTATCTTAATAAGGATAAATATTTCAAAACCAAAAGATAAATTAAAAGTAATTATACAAATAAATAATATGTCTGTCTGTTTTCTGATGCAAACTGAAGTTTAAGTTGCTCTTAAGAATTAACAAAGATAGATCTGCCCGAAACATTGTGTAAAGATTACAACAAAGACAATAGAAGTACAAAATTCTGTTAATATTAGTACTGAATTATTGCCTTTTAGGTTAGTCGCGCACTAGCAACTTTTTGTTGACCAACATAAAAGTTGCTTAATCAAAAGTGGCTAATAAATTTGTGTTTTAGGCACTTTTCTACTAGGGTGTTGCTTTTTTAACATAAATTTCACTAATACAGCAGTAATTATTGCTTTTTTGAAAAACCAAAAAGAAAAGCCAAAAACGGTATTGGGTTTAAATCGCCTTCAAAATATGTCAAGATGAAATTTTTTAGTTGCCGTCATTAAAAACTTGCCAATGCGCGATATCACATAAGAACAAATACGTTTCACTATCACAATTTTTTAGTTGCCGAAAAAAGTTGCTTGTTCTTGGCTGACCCTAGACTAGTCAACAAGTTCAAAAACGTGCAAAAAAATAAAGCTACTAAAAATATGTGCGATTCGGAATAACGTCTAGAAGAATGTTTTTTAAATAAGAGCTGATTAGCACATAAAAAATTGCGATTGTTATTAAGAAAATAAAAAAATATAAAAGTTGCTTAGGTTAATACCTTAACAAATAATGACATTTAAGGAAATTAAAAAAAAAGATCCAATTAAAAGGGAAATATCCAATTTAAAAGTCCCGACTCCCGAAAAAAAAATTAACGCTGAAAATGGGGCTTTGCGAGGTTGCTTTGGCATAGGTGCAGCGGCGCCGTCTAAAACTAAAACTATCACTTTAAATATATTTTTTTATATAGTGTTAAATAACATTTTTTTTGTCACAAAATTGGGACGTTCTGGAAAAAAGTAATTTTTGTAAAACTTTTTTGACCTTTTCGAATTTTTAAAAATAGTAATTTTTTCTCCGTATTTCAGGCCACAGCGGCATTACTCTAGATAAATATATATTTTTTAATTGTATAACTATACTCTGTTTACTATAAATTGAAAAAAACACCTAAACAAAAATAGTATTTCATTGGTTTAAAAAGTCTGTTACCCTATAGTTACAACAATAGAAAATGTATTATATTGATATTAAAGTATAGTAACCTGAGTTATTTCCTAGGTATTCATTATCAATTTATAGTGGCCAAAGTATAAAAGGGTTGGAATCGTGGGCATGGACACATGCCAATATTTTGAGACCCCCACCCACTTTATTAGCTGCAAATTTTTTGAATTTTATTTTTTTCTCTTTTTTGTATTTTATGAAAAAGTTTATAGTAAAAATATATTGATTGCCTTTTTTTACGGCACTTTAAAAAATTACCTGAAATTCGTTCCTCTAGACCAGACTACCCCCTTAATTGGATACATGACTTATGATAGGATATTAACTTTTTACATTTATATTGAGATTCTTAGAAGCATGAGCGTTGTTCATATAAAGATTTTATGTAACAAATAATTACAGATATTTAGAAATACTAATAAATCAATCGAAACTGGCAGAGCTTTTAACGATGCAAAATATATTCTCTTGAATATATCCTTTTATAGCTAAAATCAACGATCTTGACATATATAAATAAAATGGAAGATGTGCTAAATACACTTTATTTTGTATTAAATTAACTAAATGAGACATGGTATAAGTGCTTTGGACACTTTTAAGAAAATACCGTATAAAAATACGTTGTCAATTTATTTTAAAAGGATATCTTTTAAAGGTGTCGCACATTTATATTGTGTTTGTCCTACGTAACATGAACGTTTCATTGTAAACCAGAAAACAATTTCAAAAAACGTGTACTGGATCTTGGTACAATAAGCTTAATTTTTTTCTTTGTAAATAATGACTGTGTACGACTTTTTTAAAAATTAAAATTTTCGGTTGTTCTCTTGAATATTGTATGTAACAAAAATTACAGATATTTAGATTAACCAACAAATCAATCTAAACTGACAGAGCTTTTAACGATGCAAAATATATTCTTTCGAAAGCTGAAATTACCGACCCTAACATATACATATAAATAAAATGGAAGATGATGTGCAAAATACACTTTATTTTTATTTAATTA
This sequence comes from Listronotus bonariensis, assembly GCA_014170235.1. Lineage (NCBI taxonomy): Eukaryota > Metazoa > Arthropoda > Insecta > Coleoptera > Curculionidae > Listronotus > Listronotus bonariensis. The sequence goes on along the minus strand of JACEGR010005989.1, from coordinate 42,320 downwards.
TCAAATTGAGACATGGCATAAGTGCTTCGGGCACTTTTGAGGAAATACCGTATAGTAATGCGTTGTCAATTTATTCTAAATGTACATCTTCTAAAGGTGTCGCACATTTATATTGTGTTTGTCCTACGGAACATGTACGTTTCATTGTAAACCAGAAAACAATTTCAAAAAAACGTGTACTGGATCTTGGTAAAATAAGATTAATTTTTTTCTTTGTAAATAATGACTGTGTACGACTTTTTTAAAAATTAAAATTTTCGGTTCATTTGTCCTCTTGTAAGACCCAACTGTAGACAGTCTGTAAAAGATATTTAATTGGGTATATGAGCTTAGACAGAATATTTAATTTTTTTAGGTTTGAAAATGCCGAAAAGCATGAGCGTTGTTCTCTTGAATATTTTATGTAACAAAAAATTACAGATATTTAGATTAACCAATAAATCAATCTAAACTGACAGAGCTTTTAACGATGCAAAATATATTCTCTTAAATATATTCTTTTGAAAGCTGAAATTACTGACCTTAACATATCCATACATATAAATAAAATGGAAGATGATGTGCAAAATACACTTTATTTTTATATAATTATCAAATTGAGACATGGCATAAGTGCTTCCACTTTGGAGAAAATACCGTATAGTAATGCGTTGTCAATTTATTCTAAATGTACATCTTTTAAAGGTGTCGCACATTTATATTGTGTTTGTCCTTCGAAACATGCACGTCTCATTGTAAACCAGAAAACAATTTCGAAAAAACGTGTCCTGGATCTCGGTAAAATGTGCGCCATTCTTTTTTCTTTGTAAATAATGACTGTGCACTTTTACTGCTGGGATTTTAGTCCCGTATAAAGCAGCCGGTCCATGCATGTGCACAAGCGGATGTATTTTAAATGGAAAATCGTTTTGGGCTTTTCAGATATTTAAAAACCTTTTTGCGCTTTCTCTGTCTAGGGACTCACGTATTTTAAAAAGTGTAAATTGTGATTTGTTGACGTGAGTTTCTTTTTTATCCATATGAAGTTTTCCGATTAGTGGGATTGACAAAGAAAACTATTTGTGTAAGAGGTTTTTAAAATCTGTTGTTATTAGGTAACGTTTTGATACGTTTTAATAAACTGGCCAATTTTATGCCCAAATCCCCGATTTTAAAACCTAAGGGCGTTTAACTTTTAACTAAATTAAAAAAAAAAAAGTAATAATTTCAAGGTTCAAATATGCGAGTCAAACAACTTTTAGGTCAAAATATTATTTGTCAAACAAGGTTAAATGTGTTTAAACATTAAAACAAACAACTGCAAGTTTATTATTTAAACGCAAGACGATTTTTTAAAAAGATTAGTTTAAAACTGACTTCTAAAACCTGGGTGTTTTCATTGTCCATTGCTACATAGTAAGAAGGGGGATGTGTGCCTTGTATATGATTAGCTGGTAAAGTAACTTGGCATTAAATAAGTTTTTAAGCTATTTTTAAAGTTATTTTGCTATAGGTGTCCAAAAACCCCATCTGAGTAACATGCTCTAGGTGAAATCTTTGGTCGAGAAAAAACTCGTGATCACAATATTGCTAAATAAATAAAAACCCTTGAATTTTAAAATGTTAATTATTAGGTGTTTGTAGTAAAATATTTGTAGAATTGGAGAAAAATTTATTTCTAATTAATTCTCATACATTAAAGCTATTTTTTTTTATTCTCAGGTTTGTAAATAATATGTTTCTAAAGGATAAAAATAGATATATTGTTTTTGACATGGATTAAACTGAATAAAAAATAAAACATTAATGGTTCTATAGGATACAATTTAAACTAGTTTCTAACCCTGCGGCCAGTTTTTTTTTGTTTCAGGTTTTGCTCTAAATTTCTATTTTTTTCCTTAAACTCCCGTAAAAATAAATTGACTTTTCCCTTTCTTAAGGTAGTAGGTAGGCTTTAAACAAAAAATATTAGGGTCTTTCTAAGCCAAAAAAATTATTAGAGACCATTATTTTAAATGAAAATTAATTAATTAAGTTTGCGGTTTATTTTTAAAAATAAAACCTAAGAACTTTTAGTTTTTTTATATCTGAAGCTGTAAACAAGTGTATATTTTTTTACTTTTTATTCTTTATGTTATTTAATATCCAAAACCTCTTAGATGGGGGAAACAATTGTTTTTATATTTAAAGAATATATTTTTTTATAAAGGGTTTCCACTAAATTTTCCGATAAGCTTTAAGGAGGAATTCTCCAACAAAATAAAAGTAAAAAACTTTAAATGAATATATGTCCTTAACGTTTTACTTTTGGAACCACGGGGTGTTAAAATTTAGAAAAAGCAATAGTTTTTTTACAATAAGTTTTTACCAATACAAAAATTTTTGGAAATTTAAAAGACGTCTTCCATGCATCAAAAGTCATTTGTTGGCATAAGAAAAAATATGTTTTTATTAGTGTCGTTCGTAAGGGATTTACTGCAAATAATTAAAAAGAAAAAGACGGTTTGCCACTGAATTTTGCTCGAAAAAACTTTTGCGTAAATAATTTAAATTATTTCTCGACACTATCTAATCGCTATCTGTTTAGCATAGCGTAAGGAAATTATAAGAGTTATCATGGAATAGCCGATTTAAGGACAGGTCATGCGAAAACTCCCAATATAATTTTATTCGTTTCTCGTTGAAATACCTCCAGTTAGTCATTTCAGTAAGCTTACGTGTCTCCCCACCGCTGATGTTACTCGAGGCGAGGCTTGGACCGACGCATTTAAAGTGTAAACTGGCAAAAATGACAAGCCTACCACCAGCCCGCCGCAAAAGCGGTACGAAAATTTTAGCATGCCATGGTTTCTCTTATCCGTAGGTATGTTACTTTAAGATGGTAGTCATGTTAGGAGTACTTAGTTTGCTTTATCAATCTTGTGAATTAAAAGTTAAAACATTAATGGATTGACAAATTCTCTGCGTAAAAAATAACTTTGATTTAAATAAAGAAGGTGATGTTATTTACGGTAAAGATATATATTGGCGATATTAAGTTTTTTGAAACTAAACAGAAATTTAAAGGAACGTTTTTTTATTTTAGGGCGACGCAGTGGCGTGCAATTTTTTTTTGAAAAAAACTGTATATCACTTCTTACTTACCTTTCCGGACTCCCTTATATGGTTTAAACAATAAAAAAAATATTTTTCCCCTCTGAGACGTTTTTAATTTTAAATAATATAACAAAAGAAAAAGTTAAAAAAAAATATCAATATCGGAGCTGTTACTGAGGACTTTCGATGAAAAGTATTTACTAACTCGACTAATTATATATATTGTTAATAAAAGAAGATTACCTAAATAACTTTACTTTAAAGGTGTGTTTGATGTATATTATTAACGAAACAAAATTTCTTTATTATTATTTGAAGAGTATAAGAGGCTGTTTGCATACAAATCTGTCTCATTAATTTTACATTGTAATTCTATTGTGTTTATCTACCAAAATACAGAACAATACCAAGTATAAAATGGAAGTTATAAGTCTTTTTCATCAAAAGCTACAGGTAAGGAAAACTTTGTTAAGGAGAATGAAGCTTGCGTCAAAAGTTTTACCTTTATTAACAAACTTTTTAGTCTAATATAATATAAAACCGTTTTTGTAATACAAGTTTTAATTCTTCAATAAAAGGTTATTGTTGTGCAAAAGAGCAAGCAGAATATAAGATTTTGGCTGTGTTCTTATAAATATACAGGATGTCCAGTAAGTGAACCGACACACTGTAAGGGTTGATTTTACAATAAACAATAAAAAAAAACTTTATATAAACAAATGTTCTAAACGTCTTAGTTTTTAAACTACAGGGCGTTAAAAATTAAAAAAATATATTTTAAGACAATTTGTAAGACATCTCCTATACACCGGAAGACATTTTTTGACATACAAGAAAAAAAAATTACCAGTGTCGTCCATAAAGGGTTGAGAATAATTATTTTTAAGAAAAAAATGGTACGCCACTGCATTTTTCTAAAATAAAAACCATTTTTAGCATGGTCATTTCGTATTGCTAATAATAAATTCTACAGTAAAAATATCCTTTGTTATTTATTCTTTTATTAGATGGGGATTTGACCATGCCAAGAAATGGTTTCTATTTATTTACGCCAAGACCGTTCATTACACAAAAAAGTCTAGAGATCAAACTAAACAAGGACTTAAAAAATATTTTTATTTGAGAAAAATGCAGTAGCGTACCATTTTTTTTTCATGTTCACCCTAAACCCCATATGGACGACACTGGTAATTTTTTTATCAAAAAGTATCTAAAATTTTTTAAAAATATTTTTGTGTAAGGCTTTTGCGGCCATCTTCTGCTAAACTTAAGTTTTTGAGCTATTCAGCCGTCAAATTTTTGTAGATTTTGTATCCTTGACGTTTCGCGATCGTTTAGTAGTTATTTGAAATATTATAAAATAAAAAATTATCCGACTGGAATTCTAATGTAAGGAAAACATAAATTCTGTATAATAAATTATTCTTAAATTAAATATTTACCTTTACTTACGTGTTTGTATTTCCGGGAAAAAAGCACTCACTTTTACCCCACGGGAAAAAAGTAATTTTATGAAAAGTCACATTTTGGTACCTGTTAACAGAGATACAATGTCAAATTTTTTCCCGTCACGGAAAAAAACATATTATTACAATATAATAAACTTTTGTGTATATGGTGTAAAATTTAAAGTCCTACACCATAGTAGGTTTTAAGAGGTGCGTTGTCATAAAAACCTTTAAAGTATTTATTAAATATCTGTTAGTGTACTTCTGCAATTTGAGTGATTTAAATTAAAAATTTGAAACTTAGTGTGGTGGTTTAGTTTAGTAGTTATTTTGAATATTATAAAGTTAAAAGATGTATAACTGTGCTTTTGATATAAAGTAAATGTAAGTTTAGTATAATAAAATATTCTAAAATTAAATATCTTCTTTTACTTAGGTACGTGTACGTACATCCGGCAAAAAAGTACTAACTTTTTTCCGCGAAAAACGTAATTTCATAAAGTTACATTTAAGTACCTGTCAACACAGTTGAAAGGTTTGTTTTCCGTCATGAAAAAATATTTTTTGGCAACCGGTGCCTCAGAACAAAAATGTCCAGCACTACTTTTTAACGTTAAATTTTTTACAGGAACAATTATAAATTCATTAATAATTTTAGTAAAAAACCTTTAATTGCATAATAAAAAATTGAAATGCAAAAGCACTTATATCATCGTTTTATAAAAGATTCTTTTCGGGATCGAAAACGCGACGATAGGGTGCAAATGTCGAAAGAATAGAATGAAAGATGGCGTTTCTAAATAAATTGTTTAGTGTTCCGCGTTTCGGACTCAGATGTTGTCAAGAAGAAATAAAAAAGAACAGAACAATGGAACAGCAATACAAATAATGAATTTGTTTTTCGCTTAGAGCATCCATTTATTCTAGCTTCTATTTTAAGTTTAGCCAAGCCTTATAAAAAAGAATAATTTTGTGCACTTGAGTTAGGACAATGCTATGATAATTTTATAATTCAAAAACAAAAAAGAAATCACAATTTTAAAAGAAAGTAAAGATTAATTTATTAGAATATACAAAAAAGTTAGTTTATATATAACAGTGGAATGTGATTAAATAATTCTTACAGTGCTTTTCGTTAATGTCTCGTACCCCTTTTATTTTTTAAACAAATTAATCTTAAACAATGAAACTTTGAAATATAAATTTGTTGCATAAATACTATACTTAAGAGTAAAATTCACAGATAAAAATTTTAAGATGTTGGCTGGGCGCCATATTAGAAAAAATAAAAGAAAAAGGGATCTTGTTTAACATCGTTTTAAAACTCCTAATGAGTATTTTAACACCCTTGAATATAAAGTCACTATCTTCACCTACTACAAATGGCGGTACTTTCAAAATTACCCAATTACCTGTTTTAAATGGTCATACTTCCGAAACTAATAAAGTTAGATGTACAGATTGTGGTATTTTCTTAAAGCTCTTTTAAAAATATTTTTAATGATGATCTACAGGGTGCCTAATTTAAAAAGATAAATAAGTCCGCATTAAAAAGATCTTTAAAATTGATTCAAGAAAATACCATATTTAATACATCTAAGTAATTATCTTTCTTAGTTAAGGAAATATAACCATCCAAAGTAGGTATTTGGGTAATTTTTAAAGCACGATCATTTCGTAGAAGGTAAACATATTGACCTTATATTCTAGGGTTATATAGTTCCCGTCAGGAACTTTAAAGTGATGGCCCAAAATACCCCTTTTTCTATTTAACTTTTTTCCAAGATAGCGCCCAGCAGCCATCCTAAAATTTGATTTCCTAATTTTACCAATAATATAATATTATTATACCAATTTCATATCCCAAAGTTTAATTTTTAAAATTTATCTGTTCAAAAATATCACATTTGATATGTCTATCTCTAATAGTTTTGAAAATACGGCCATCCAAATCTAAAAATTGTAGATATAATAGTGTCTATTTTATCAATGATCATATACTTAGTGCTCATAGCTGTAACCATTATGGATATATAATTTACAGGTTTGGATGACCAATGACCAGATTTCCAAAGCTATAAGAAAAATACATTAAGGCTTTTTTAAAATATCAATTTAGCTGTGCTACAATATTCAGGGTGTTCTATTTGAAAATTGAGAGTTTACTATAATTTTTTAAGCTCTTTTATAGATCTTTTAAAAGGCGATATAATATACAGGATGTTTCATTAAAAAAATATTTTCTTGCAGTAAATTAAAACCCGATGTTTACTTGTTTTTCCATTGGCAACACGCTAATCAGCGAAAAAAAATACTACTACTTACTTGTTTAATTTAACCAACTTCGTATCTCCAATAATATAGAAGTTGGCAATAGTTTGATCACACTGTATGTACAAAAACTTTTCTTTGCATTTTCTCTTTCTTTTTCGCGAAAAACATTTTACTTCCTCCTTCAGGGTATTTTATTGTTAAATCCATTTTAAATTTAAAAGTAAAACGAAACCTAACTGAGGGGTATAATTTGGGTTATAAATCATAAAACAACGGCTAGAGGGGTATAATAACAGCCTTCGAGGGATCATTTAAGACAGTTGTTACCAAAAATCCACCTTATTTATGATGATAGCAGAAAAATATTTTATTGAATTAGGGAAAGCATGTTTATTTTATAGAGAGCAAGCCCTCTTCATGGCATAACGGTTGGATCGCGATATTTTTAGTGTTGCAAAATTGGCTGTTAAAATGAAAGAACATTGTATCATTGTGAAGTACAGAGTGTCCCATTTTGGTTGGAGCTATGGGGTATCTCAATTGTTATTAAAGATAAAACCCTGCAGTTTTCGCGAACCTAACTACTGCCATAAATAAAGCCATCACAGCAATCTTAGTTTCAGCTAGTTGAGCTAGTTGAGTTGAGCTACAAGACGATTTTGAAATTTTTGCATTTTTAGGTACCCCTTGTATCTCAGTTGGTTAATAACTTATTAAAAGGTAAAAACGAATCCTTATGCTACGTAGAATGTAGTGGCGCAGCCAGAATTTTTACAAATAATATTGTTTCAAAAATATTGACCAGTGTTGGGTTTTTTAAATGGAGCAACCTGTATATTTGAAAAACAATTTATTTGTGTTTTTACATGCTTTTAAAAATATGTACCACACTTTGGGACTATGTGTTATTTTCACAAACAACGACAAAATTCCAAATTTTCAAAATTCATGTCCAAACGTTTGCAGTGGCTATGCAAACAAACCAGTTAACATTTTTTTATTAACTTGATTACTGTAGTGGTGGTTACGTTACGACTCTTAAACTTGGATTTTGCTATTAGACTTAATAATGCCTTTTTTGTTATATAAATCTAGGTAGTTAGCACTTTTTGAGCAAAATTTTTAGGTAGTAGGTAAATTGATTTATTATTATTTTTTTAAACTTATTGTCCTTTGAGCTATATCTAATCTAGAATAATCTACGTTGTTCAGTTTCCATTTAAAAAACACCTATTAATCTATTATATTAACTGACATTTTCAAGGCAACAGATTTTCTTGGGTTGAAACTGTGATGTTTAACTTCTTAACCCAATGCAATACATTTTTTGTTTTATGATTTACCTAATCAATAATAAACTAAATATAATAGGCTGACAAATGCATTAAGAAAATAATTAGAAAACAACTAAATATTTACAAATTATTAATTTTGCTCAAAAGAGTGCTACATACCTAGAATAAAATAACAAAAGAACACACTGTATCAAGTAATTTGTAATGTAAGCAAGCACCACTACAGTAATCACAAGTCAATAAAAAAAACTTTTAATTTTAAGTGATTTGTTTGCATGGCCCACTGCAAAATTTTGGATGTGAATTATGATAATTTAGAATTTTGTCGTTGTTTAAACCCACAGTCCCACAGTGTTATACATTTTTAAAAAGCTTATAAAAGGCAAAATTAGTTGTTTAAAAAATATACAGGGTGTTCCATTAAAAACCAACACTGGTTCATATTTTTAAAACAATAATATTTGGTAAAATTCTGACTACGCCACTACATTCTACGTAAACAGTTATATAAGAATCCGTTTTTACCTTTTTAATAAGTTATCAGTCAACAGAAATACAAGGAGTACCTGAAGAAAAAAATAAATTGCTTTGTAGGAAGAGGGATATATTTTCGAACGATGGTGGAGTTTGCTGGAGGAGACTTTAGCCGCGTTAAAATAAATGAGCCGGTTATTAAAACGGAACCATATACTTTAATAGCCAAAAGCAAAAGGTATAAAATAAAATCTAATATAATTAGGAGATACCAAAAATGTTTTAATAATTATCCATTTATTTGATACCTTATAGTTTAATAACACCAAACTAATACTAAGAATTTTTTTGCAGAAGTTTGTAAAGTTTAAGTCCTACTACGCCCACTGCAACTTTTTAAACTTAATTTGCAATATTTTGCGGCATTCACAAAACTTTTTAAAAAACCCGTACGAATGGAAAACAACTTTTGGAAAATTTTATAATAATTCTGCTGGCATTGAATCTCAACATTTATAACTTGCTAAGAACAGGCAAAACTATGCCATAACTTTAAATTCAATAAGTTTAAAAGAAATAACTACAACAATAGCTCCGATAGAAGAATTCCAGTTACATTTTATATACATTTTAAAGTAAGAAAACTAAACAACTTTTGTTTGTTTTATCATTTATTTAAAAAATACCTTATTTTGATGCAAATATTAAGGGGCTCCAATTTTTACGTTACTTTTATTTGTCACTATAAACAATATTTTCGATATATTTTTTAAAAAAGAAAAAGTGTTTTTTTTTGGCCCAGTCTAATCTGCATATTACTTGGTATGTCGTTATTGGAATTTGGAAAAAGTAAGTTAACAATCTAAAAAACTGGCCTATGCAGTATTTACTACTTGGAATTTATACAGATATATTATACAACTGGTCGCATGGTCCAAAACAAATAAATTAAAATTCTACTTCGATTGGTAATGTACAAAGCAAGATTTAAAATAAAAATATGTAAAAGTACCTAATTTAAGGTGCCTTTATTTTTAATAAATAATAGTTTAAAAAAACACGCTTTTATATGCAACCGAACTAAAAATTAGAAAATAATTTTTCATTAAAAAAAGATTGTCACTTCAGAGTAAAAAGCGTGGGGTGCTTAATATATTAAATGTTATAATTATTATATTTGCCAATATCTATGAGGGAAAAGTTATGAAAAAATAGTAAAATGCACCCCACGCTTTTTACTCTGAAGTGACAATCTTTTTTTAATGAAAAATTATTTTCTAATTTTTAGTTCGGTTGCATATAAAAGCGTGTTTTAGTTTTTAAACTATTATTTATTTTTCATTTTTAGTTCGATATGCATGTATGTATGTATGTATGTATGTATGTAAAAATGCTCCAGTTTATTCACTAAAAATTCCTTCGCCATTTTGTCAAGAGTAGCTAATAAAAGCGGGTTTTCTTTAAAGTTCCTGAGAAAAGTTTGGGATGTTGCCAAAAGATGGCAACACAGGTGTTGTTTTTATAATATAAAGGAATTTTTTTATCCTGGCGATCCTAACCAGGATAACGGGATACTGTTTGCAGATTATTGCATTGTCATGGGTCCTTGATACGTGTGCAAAGTTTCAAAGAAATCGAATAGCTGGAAGTTGGTAAAAATTAGGCTCAAAGATTCCGTTACATAGATAGATAGATAGATAGATGGATAGTTACAACCCAAGTTAATAAAAGCGTGTTAAAAATAGGACAGAATTGTATAAGTAAATATTGTTGAAAGATAAACATTATATATTACTTGGCTAAAGGCAGTGAATTTTAAATGCAAGAAAAAAAACAGAAGGCCAGAAAGCTTTATTTTTATTTGCCAAAGTTAAGTAAAACACTAAAAATTCACGACAACTAGTACCGTATTTTTTATAATTATTCGTATTTGGTGCCGCTAAAGACGATACGGGACCTAATAAATGTAATTAGGTTATGGTAAATTAAGCCCTTACTGTAATAAAATCGGTTAAGGACTAATTTAATTATTATTTAAAATTAGAATTAAGAAAAAAAGTTTAACATCCTGTATCTGGAAAACAACGCATTTCCGAACCTATGTTTATATGTCTCTCTCTTATGGTTTTGGAAATATGGCCATCCTAATCTGAAAATTATGTTTAATTTACATTATGTCTACAGCTCTAAGCTATAAAGCACTAGGTTGGTGTTGTAGATACAATGGACAGTAAATCTACTTTTTGATTTGGATGGCCATATTTCCAAAACTCTAAAAATAGACATATTAAATGTAGTATTTTCCCAAATCCCTTTAAAATATCTATTTATTGGTGATTCAATATACAGAGTGTTGTATTTAGAAAATGCCAGTTTATTATTTAATTTCTGAGATGGCCATATTTCCGAAACTAGTAAAGTAAAAACGAAAAATATACAGAATGTTTTATTTAAAAAGTAAAAATTGTTGCATTAAATCTAAAACCCTATGTTTAATTGTTCTTCTGTCAGCAGCACGTAAATAATACAACTTCACTAATTTAACCGACTTTGTATAATGTATCTCCAATAATAAAAGCAGTAGTGCCGACTTATTTGATCACCCTTTACAACCTTTTTTATTAAAAAAAAATACAAATAAAACCATTATTTTTAACGCAAAAAGAAAACACGCTGTATAACATGTTTTCTATTCTGCTTTTTTGCCACAAATAAAAAATATTTGGAGAGAAATAACTCTAGAAATAAACGATATCGAAATAATGAAATTTAAAGGTTTCTGTAAAAGCACGGAAACCTCAAGAAATAACTCATTATTTTAATGAAATCAATTCTTGAGGATTTTTTTAAAAGAATTCCGGAGAAAATGCGGCATTCGTCAAATAACCATACTCGACTGTTTTCGCATTATTATATGAATATATTGAGAACGATTTTTCGAAATATATATTTCACCAGAAATCGTTTACGAGTATTTGAACAGACACCTGGCTTTTCTGACTTTTAAAAAGGCTTATTTTAAAAATGATTTGTGCACTGGATATGCGGAGCTTTGGGAGTTAAGGATATCAAGCCGAGAAAGTTTTATTCTGGATGGGGATTTTGTTCGATGCCCAACAGGCGGCAATGAATAAATATTCCGGAAAGTTCGTGCCTGAGGAAGTTTTGACATTTTTGGAAGCGAAAAACTAGGTTAAACATTTAAGTTAAATGGCTTAGAGTTATTAGTAATGATTCTTTTAAAATTTATTGTAAACTTAATGCGATTTAAAAACTATTTTATTTTAAATTGGGTTCAATTAAAAAAGGGATGTGTTTTATTATCTTTATGACAGATTACCAATGCTTGTATGGAACCTAAGGGGTATGGTGAACACATTTTAAATAATTGTACATATCTCATTTTTTTAGTTATATTTGGCCAAAAAATTTTCGTTTCCAGTTATCTCACTTAACTTTTTTGTTAGTTTATACCGGTTCAGCTAAGTGAAAAGGTATTTAGGATAGTAAAGTGACCATGCACAGTTCGTTGAGTAATAGGGATTTTGGGACCAAAATCAATTAATTCTATTGCATTAAAATAGTTTTGTTATTAATAATACAAAAAGTATTGCTGTAAAAATATTATATGAACTTTCAATACATTATCACACAAAGACATTAGTTTTTATGAAAATAATAATTTTGGAATTTGCATCCACATATCGACGCACTATGCGGTGTGTAAGCTTGTTTATATGCCGAAATTTATTATTTAGTGTTAGTCTTACTAAGGAGAATGTAAATTTGTAACTTGACACCCACTACCTAACTATTTTTATTAGTAATAGTACCTACCTACCTGGAAATGTGGCTAACTTTTACTACAAAAAACTACACTGGGTAAACCAACCTTATTATCAAGGAACATGGTAATTCTACAAAAATTAAAGAGAAAAACTCCTTACTGTTTGTAGTTTCCTTGTAGTACAAGGTCGCATCTGTCAAACACTGTCCGATCTGGAGGTGCAGATTTTGAAACTAGCCGAAGGTAATTCTTTTAGAGATAATTGAGGTCACCAACCGCTACCGTTTTGAAACTAATTTGGTTCTTATCAGTACGGTGTATGCGATAACGAAAAAAACTCAAAAAATTCCTTAAGAAGCGGAAATGTCAAATAAACAACAACAATTAATGGATGGTATTTATTTGGGTACACGTCAAAATAAAATTAAAAGTACTAAAAACCGAAAAAAAAATTTAAACAAGTAAAAAGATAATTAATAATCGACGTTTCGGTGGCAAATCTGCCACCGTTGTCAAAACAAATGGAATAAAAATAAAAACTTACTATTATTTAGGTTTTAAAATTCAAAATTTTTATATTTTTCTAGGATATTCTGAACACTTTGAAATTAAATGTCAAAACATGTTTGTTTGGTTATAGTGTCATAGTGCCATAGATAACTGGTTGCAGGTGTATTGATTGTATATTTTACAAAAAAAGTGAATAGTTAGTTAATTTTTAGTCTTCCTGAAGATACTTCAGTATCAAGCAAAAGCAATCAAGTGTTATTTAAATTAACTGAAATTGATGCTAGACAATTATCTTTATTTAATAATATATACGCACTTTCTTTGATTTTGCGTTTTTTAGAACAAGTTTCCTTTGCTAAAATGCTCGAAGCATCCCAGTTTATTCTATGATTGTTATCAAATGCGTGTTGGCAGATTTTTGATTTATGAAATTCTGTGTTTTTAATGTATGATCTGTGTTCTTCCAAACAAACATGTTTTGACATTTAATGTCAAAGTTTTCAGAATATCCTAGAAAAATATAAAAATTTTGAATTTTAAAACCTAAATAATAGTAAGTTTTTTATTTTTATTATTTTTATTCCATTTGTCTTGACAACGGTGGCAGATTTGCCACCGAAACGTCGATTATTAATTATCTTTTTACTTGTTTAATTTTTTTTTTTGGTTTTTTAGAACTTTTAATTTTATTTTGGCGTGTACCCAAATAAATACCATCCATTAAATGAATCCGCCAAACTACAGAACATATCTTCAACAACAATAAACTTCTACGCTCTGAAAAAATATCTTCGGTTACTGTGAAAATCTGCATCTCCAGATCAAACGATGTTCCGACGGATGCGACCTTGCAATGCAAGCAAATTACAAGCAGTAAGGAGTTTTTCCCTCTTTTATGTTTGTAGAATGAGTTTGACAGCTTGCTAAAAGGCGGTATCGGACGGTTTACTTGGGTGAATGTTCACTCAAGTAAATAATCATTTATATTTCATTCCGCGTTTACACAACACAAACAAAGTTACTTAAAAATGAAGGTGCATTCGTTATTTTTCTAAAAGATGCCGTCTAACAAAGTTGTGCGCCTTGGAATTCGTGTGATATGTGATCATTTGATTAAGGAATTAACAAAAAGAAACAAAGCAAAAACGTCGTCGCTGATGGGTGCAACCATGGATCTTAAAACGAAATGTCCTGGGAGCTACAAACATATTGAACTAGCGGAAGAAGATCCCGAATCATATCGCAATCACCTTTAAATCTAACTATCTATTTTATGATTGGCACCAAGTAGTAGTTCTTAAAATCCTTCAAAAGAAGCAACGTGTTTTTATCGTTCCACTTTTAAACCATCTTGATATAGCTACAACACACGTACTTAACCCTACAAGAGGTGCGACGAAATAAGAGATCCCCAGTGAGCATTCAGTTCATGTCTAGACGTGTCACTTTTTGTTCATTCCGATAGCGAGTGAATATTGCCGAATGTCAATATCCAGTACTGGGGGATCGGTTCACTAATAAATTCATTATTTATTTTCATTTCACTCTATGTTCAAATGTTTTACTTCAAGTGAAAGATGCAGAATGAAAGAGAGAAGTGAACTAATAGTGAATCGACTGATACTGCCTTATAAGAATACTTTTTATTAAGTATTGGTTTAAAGACCCGCTAATACCTTCATTTTACCTTTTATAACATTAATAAAGTGGTATGAGCAAATTATAAATTATTTATTAACTTTATAAACACTTTATAAAAATAGTATATTTATTTTTACATTAAAATGTATTAAAATGTTAGTATATTCAAGGAAAAACACCTCTTTCTAAAGTAATATCGATCGATCAACGCTAGTCTATTTGCAATTTTCTCCGGCTTCAATTATTTTTCGATATCGACACCCATTTTCTTTTACTTTTACCGTTCTTTTACTGTTTTACACTGTCGATATAGCTTTTTTATGGGTTTTGAAAAGAAAACTTTTTAAATTAACTAATACTTAACTAAATACGAGTTTAAAATTAAAATGTAGAACGCGAATTTAAAAGAGCTTCTTTGTTTAAGGCACACTTACCGGAGATTGGAAAATAAAATTAACAAATTTATTGGTATTTTTCGTTCTTTTACTCTTTTAATAAAATAGTTTTTAAAAGATATTTTATTGAAAAATATACTTAGCAAGAAAGAAAGGTTAACGTAGTGTTAATAATCCCATTGTTTTTATTATTAACAATGTTTTTTCACTTTAGTTAAGTAAAAATGAAATAGTTACAGTCTTACCTTTTTATTGGTTTATTTTATTTTGAATCCATTTAACAAAAATGTTTAAAATGGTTGCTTACATATGGTATTAAACGTTTTAAAGGTGTATTTTAGAAAGTTATCTTCTGACAGGTAATATTTATCCAGTGCATACGGAAACTAAATATTAAAACAACATATATATGCTACGCCTTTGCTTTTTCATATTAAACTAAAAAACATTTCTTTGCCTGATCATCTGGCTATAACACCAAATAGACATCTTCTGTCAATTACAGAAGATGTCTATTTGCTGTTTTAAAAAACCCTGAAAGTATATTTTTATAATATGAGGAAAAGTAGCACATGTAAGCCATTAAAAGCTATTTTTCTCTCTTTAAATAAAACGTTTCTTTAAACTTTAAAATACAACATAATTTACAATTTTTTTGGGTAATTTACATTACGCACGTGGCGACAAAAATACTTCTTTATCAGCTCTTGAACTATAAGACAATTTATTTTAAGTTCAATTAATTTACCATTGCAAACAACGCAATGTTAGAACATAATGTTAAAAGTAATATTTATCATGATATTTTCTTACATACAAGTAAATACATATATTTTTGAGTTTCATTAGGAGATTTGTAGGATTGTAGATTTTTTTATACAATAAAACAAGCTATGTTTTCTGTAAACAGCTTAAATTTTAAATAATTTACATAAAACTGCATTTTCATAACGCACGTGGTGTTAAAAAAATACTTTTACTTTCTGACGTCTGAAATATAAAACAATAAACCATGACTTTATGAAGCCCAAGCATAAATGCCATATTTAATATTCTCCTAATATAAAAGTTTAAAAATTGTTAATGTACGAAAATTGACATTTTTGGTAAATTTGTTTTAGTCGTAAGAAATTTATCAAGTCCAGTTGCATCTCAAGGAGCGCCTTGGCAAATGTTTGTGACAAAAAAGGTACGCCCCAGTCTGTTGTACATTTTTTTTTCATTTAATTTAAATAAGTCAACTAAAAGTAAAGCTTTTTATTCTCTGTTTTTATAAAATACTTAGTTTAATTTCTTTTTTTTTATGTTATTTTAAAAAATAATAAAATCATACACAAGTCAGTGGCGTACATGTTTATTTTTTATTAGAGATATGTTTTTAGGTATCACTAGAAATGCCACTATACAAAAAAAATACGGATAGGGCTTTATAGGCTTCTTATTGCTAAATATAACACTGCCAGATTTCATTAAAATCAGATAAAGAAACATTTAAGATATTAATAAATTTACGAAATTAAAAAATATATATACCACCGTGCATCTTCGAACCGAACCTATGTTTATGAAACACTTTTTTTTCCTAGAATAAGTTCAGAACGAGCTTATTTTTGTTATTACAATTTAAACACGCTGTTTACTATAATAAAGGTTTTAAGGTATTTCTTTTGCGTTCTTAAATATTAAAATTAGAAAGAGAACGAATAATTTGCTGAACTCCAACTGAAATGCTACATTAATAATATAAAATTAAAGGCAGCTTAAAGCAAAAATTGTTTTACAAAAGTCCGACATATTGTTCAAAGTAGTAAATCATTGTAGAAAACTCTTTCTTCATAAATTTTACACAAAACATACGATTCCTAAAACAGCACCGGTCGTATCGCAAAGAACAAAATCAAAAAATAATGCAGACTTTTCCCTACAGCGCTATATTTTCAAATACAGGGCAAATACAATTGGGTTTAAATATGATTTAAAGCCGACTTATATACATCCGCAGGCAAGGAAATATTAACTTAGGAGTCGAGATAATGTATCATTCTAACGTTCTTGCTGACGTTGCGGTGTTAATAATCCCACCCAGCGCAATATGTCAGTTGGCTTTTGTCAGTTTATAAAATCTAATAAACCTGGTTTCTAAATGTGCCTGCCTATATATTACTTCACGAAACAGTCAAAAAGTTTAGCATAAATTGTTTCAAGTAAAATATTTTTTGAAAAAAAAAATTTGGTCGATCAAGAAGTATGTTTAGTCGCTCTTTTTTCTACAAAAAGAAATGGTAATGTTATAAATTATTTCTCCTTTTTAACACGCTTTTATTAACTTGGATTGTCACTATCTATCTATCCATCTATCTATGTAACGGAATCTTTGAGCCTAATTTTTACCAACTTCCAGCGATTCGATTTCTTTCAAACTTTGCACACGTATCAAGGACCCATGACAATGCAATAATCTGCAAACAGTATCCCGTTATCCTGATTAGGACCGTCAGGATAAAAAAATTCTTTTACAGATCCTATGTGTCTCTTGACAAAATGGCGAAGGAATTTTTTAGTGAATAAACTGGAGCATTTAACTAATTGATATATCGAACTAAAAAATGAAAAATAAATAATAGTTTAAAAAAACTAAAAAACACGCTTTTATATGCAACCGAACTAAAAATTAGAAAATAATTTTTTATTATAAAGAGTTTGTCACATCTGAGTAAAAGCGTGGGGTGCATTTTACTATTTTTTCATAACTTTTCCCTCATAGATATTGGCAAATATACTAAGTGACATAGAAATCCGAACACCCAGTTTAAATGGTTTTATTTTAATAAAATTTTGTATAAGTACTTAATGAAGCATAATAAGTAAATGATAAAAATTTCAAAATGATTGCATTGGTTTAAAGCCCTTTTACCTTTAATAATGTGTGGATGCACCCCGATGTGTTACGCATTCTCCAACGCGCCTAGGCATGCTTCTGATCAGGTGGTCAATGTCCTCCTGTGGTATCTCATTCCAGGCAACCACCAACTCCTCTCGAAGTGCTTCTAGAGTCTGAGGAGGACGTTGCAAATTAAGCAATCTCCTACCCATCATATCCCACACGTGCTCAATTGGGGATAAGTCGGGAGATCTTGGTGGCCATGGTAACAATGTGACATCATTACGTTGAAAGAAGTCTATTGTGACTCTTGCAACATGTGGTCGGGCATTATCTTGTTGAAAAGTTGGATTTGCCAGAGTGTCAAGATAGGGTAAAAGATGGGGTTCTAGAACTTCTTGGATATAACGCTGAGCGTTCATGTTACCTCTGATGAAGATTAAAGGTGACCTGGAGCCATAAGCTATAGCACCCCAAACCATAACTCCAACAGTGTGATGAACCTGTCTTTCAACAAAAAACTGTGGATTCCTCCTTTCACCACGTCGCCTTCTAACCCTGGCTCGACCATCGTGCATGCCTAAACAAAATCGAGACTCGTCACTAAAGACAATACTGTTCCATTCCTGATCCCAGAGTGACCGTTGTCTGCACCACTCAAGGCGATAACGTCGGTGTTCTCGAGTTAAAGGGAAGACCCAGTGTGGCCGGTATGAAAACAGGCGAAAACTTCTCATTCGTCGGTAAACACTTCGCATGCCAATAGGTCTTCCGTGTTCTGCAAACCATTCATTTGCAATGGACCTGGTAGTGGAGAAACGGTCCCTTAAGGCCAATAATCTTAGGCGGCGATCTTCACGGTCTGTTGTTCTACGGCGGCGTCCAGTGCCCCTTGCTCTTTGCGTACGGCCTTCTTGAGCCATGCCTGACAACACCTAACCACAGTGTCTACACTTCTTTGAACTCTAACTGCAATTTCCCGAAAAGAAAGTCCAGCTTCCCGAAGTCCCACTATACGGCCCCTATCAAACTCACTAAGTTGACGAAATCGTACAGGTCTTCGTACTCTAGGCATCGTAACCAATCGTAAAGAATGTCAACAACCAAAATCCGCCAAATTTGGATCTTTACTGCGGCTGCAATATTCATTTTTAGATCGTTAGTGAATTAAAAAAAAAACAGTATAAAAACCGGAATGTCAAACTGATGACGCTGAAAATTTTATCAATTGTTATTTACAGTAAGATAAATAAATTCACTAAATTTCATTAAAATAAAACCATTTAAACTGGGTGTTCGGATTTCTATGTCACTTAGTATAGAATAATTATAAAATTTAATATATTAAGCACCCCATGCTTTTTATTCTGATGTGACAAACTCTTTATAATAAAAAATGATTTTCTAATTTTTAGTTCGGTTGCATATAAAAGCGTGTTTTTTAGTTTTTAAACTATTATTTATTATGGGGTTTTTAAAAATATTTCTAAAGCGGCATGACTTATAAAATATTTCCCAATTGAAAATCCTCTTTCATGTCGTATTTAAATTATTAAAACAAAGGCTATATTTTAATAACATTAATAACCTTTTTTGCCAATCACATGTCTTTATTTCGAAAAATTATTTTTGTGATACATTGTACAAATTCAAAATTGAAAAAAATGAGAGGAGTTTGTGCTGACCAAGTCGTCACAAGACCTACTAGAAAAAAAAACACAATGACCCTTTACGGTATTAAATTTATCTTCTTGTATCGTAAAGTGGTTTTATTTATTTTCACATTTCAAAATTTATACATGCATGTGAGATTACATTATGTGATGAAAAACAGAAGAAAAAAAGAAATATATTAAAATGGGCTTTATTCCTTAAATAAAAATTTAGTTTCCTAATATCTTGCAAACCACACAAAAATTTAATTCGGGTTGGGTATCTATCATTTTATAAGCTAAGCGTCAAAAATTTTTTTAAAATGCATTTTAACTTTAAAAATCTACAACGTAGTATCTTAAACTTAAGACATACAATTTTAATTGGAAAAATAGGAATGGGTATATTTTCAAATACATTATTTAAATCCAACCTATACATATTCAGCTAAATATAGTCGTCCATAGGCAATGTGTGGAAAGGAGACGGTCTAACGCAAATACTGGCATGTAAATATTTCTGATAGGATGACGAATCGAACTTCCTTTGTTGTTGCTTTACTGGCCGTGTACCTTTTAATATCGCTTTTACAGTATATATCCCTGGCAAGGAAATATTAACTTAGGAGTCAAAAAATGTATCATTCTAACGTTCTTGCTGACGTTGCGGTATTAATAATCCCAACCAGCTCAATTTGTCAAAGTTATAAGACAAATTATATACAATAAGATTTTTTTGGAAAAAATCTAGTCGATCAAGAATATTCCCCAATTTAAAATCCTTTTTTGTGTTGTTCTTAAATTATTAAATTAAGGAGAATAATTTAAAACAAAGGCTATATTTTAATAACATTATTAACGTTTCTCGCAAATTCCATGTCTTTATTTCGAAAAAAAAATATTTTCTGTGACACAATCTGTACATTTGAACTTAAGAAAGAAAAGTAAAAGGAGTAAGTGCTGGCCAAATTATTACAAGACCTACTAGAAAAAAAAACAATAATACTTTACCGTATTAAATTTGACTTCTTGTATCGTAAAGTGGTTTTATTTATTTTCGCATTTCAAAATTAATTTATGTGGGATCAACTTGCGAGGATCCAAATTTTTTTATTTATTTATTTGTAAAGTTTAATAAAAAAAAAAACAATAAAAATTTTAATAAAATGTGCTTTATTTCTTAAATAAAAATTTAGTTTCCTTTTTTCTTGCAGACGACACAAAAATTTAATTCGGATTGGGTATTTAAAATTTACGAGGCGTTTAAAAAATACTTTAAATTTATATAATAATAAGTATTTTTGGATCCGCCACCACTTAAAAAGCTTTTTATTTAGAGTCATATTTTAAACAAAAAATAGAGAACATGATTATTTACTTAAAAACCGTTAGAGATAGGGATAGGATAATATTAAGCACAAATATTCAGAAAGTAGTGGCGGATCCAAAAATACCAAAATTTACAGTGTTTTTCATTTAAAATATCAAAGTTGATGCCACTTTTCGGTATAAGCGGCAACGCTGCACCGTTTAAAATATTTTAGATCGTTAGATTACAAGCCATTACCAATGTTGCCAAATTTTCAAAAAATCCAATGTTCTGTTTTCCGTAAACGTCCAGGGTACCATCCACCGTGAGACACCCTATATATTACTTTTGGAAACAGTCAAAAAATTTAGAATAAACTGTTTCAATTAAATTTCCTTTAAATAATAAAAAAACTTGTATACAGTGTGTTGTTCGAATCGATCGAGAACTATGGTAAGTTGCGCTTTTTTCTACAAAAGGAAATTATTTATGTTATAAGTAGTTTCTTTTTTTTTATTTAGAACAACAGTTTTTAGGAATATTTTAAAGCGCATATCCTTTATACCTAATTTCTGAACTATAATTTTTTTTTGTGTCGTTTTCAAAATAATAATTTCTAAAGAAAAGATCATAATACCGTTTCTTTAATACATGCTAAAAATTTGAAGTAAGAAGTTTTCTACTTTCGCAAATTGACTTTGCATCTTAATTCAACACTAAAAATAACTTTTTGTGACGCACTCAGTAAATTTAAAATTAAAAAAAAAAGTAAAGAAAATGTGCCGCAAGACCTACTAGAGAAATTGCAATGGTCCTTTACGGAATAAAATTTGACTTTTTAATATACAAGGTGTATTGTGATGTGATTTTTCTTTATTTTTGCATTTCGAAATTAAAACAACTTTTTTTGTGTATTTAATACATATTAGGTCAGTAATCCTAAGTTTTAAATAAAAATCGGGTCATTTATGTGCCTCTAAAAATTATTTTTTCATATATTTTTTATAAAAACCAATAAAATAGCTTTGCAAATTTTGAGTTGAAAAAATACTAGAACTATAAATTGTAAGCACTTACAAAAACGCTTCCTTTATTATACCCAAATTTTGTATTAAATTTAATTGCCGAGATATGTATTTTTTTTCTTCATTTTTCTGGGCTGTTGTGTAACGTTAAAAACTTTAAAAAGTATAAACTGACGTATTATTATTATTGTTATCATCATTGTTTGGTTAAAAATAATATATTACTATATTAAAAAAAATAAAGAAGCCGAACCTAGGATTAAGGTGATTTTCAAATTCCAACAATTCAATCAAAAATAATATTATTCAAAATGATTCTTCCCCGATTTCTGTTTTTTATCCCCTTTTTTATGCCTCTCCATTAAAAACCTTTTTTATTTTTATTGGTAAGATGCAGAGAATATTAGCGTCTTGCTCTTATTTATATATCTTGATAGAAGAGAGCTGGGTAAAACGGAGAAAATCCAATCCAATTTAACGCAGTTTAAGTTCGTACAAGTCTTGGCGTGCTTTCTTATGTTGAGTTTAAGACATTAAAAGCTTCATTTTAAATAAGAAGACATTTAAAAATCTAAAATTAAATTTAAAGTCACAAATTAAAAACATTTCAGGTTAAATTCTATTTTAAATTTGTATACAGGGAGTTTCCTAACTACGATACGAAACTTAACCCTTAAACGACAACAGGCATATGACCCCATAAAGAATTATTGGTATTTTAAAGTTTAATCAGCAAAAACCTATCTAATATTTTTTTGTTGGTTGTTTTGTGATTAAATTAA
The DNA here is from genome assembly GCA_014170235.1 of Listronotus bonariensis. Lineage (NCBI taxonomy): Eukaryota > Metazoa > Arthropoda > Insecta > Coleoptera > Curculionidae > Listronotus > Listronotus bonariensis. The sequence continues at coordinate 19,772 of JACEGR010005989.1, read as the reverse complement.
TGATTTTATATAGAAAAAAATAATTAAATTTTGCAGATATTCATTAGATTTTTATAATTATTCTTTAAAGCATTACTTGTGTGCGGTAAAGCATTAGCTTCCAATTTTGTTTTATCGGTCTGTCTTGTATATCTTTGTTTTTTGAAAAGTGTATCTTATTTCTACGCAGTTTTTTCTGTTTGTATGAGTAACAATTTTATGCAGCACATTTTCATCAAAATAAAATTTCCAAGCTTCCTATTCAGCTTTTGTCCCTTTAGGCCTTGGAAGATGCAAAATTATTTTTTTCCTGCCCATGTACCTATATAAAAAAAGGTCTATAGTGCCATCTGTAACCTCTGCTTCCATAAATCACTCTTTTGTAGATGTGCTAAAGGTACTTTATTATCACGATTCATTTTAAGTTGGTTCATACACTATTTCGACTGCCTCCACTTCTTTCTTTTCTTGTTCTTCAGATTCACTTCCAATATCATTTAAGTTATAATTATTATTGTCAATATCCTTATTACTTTCTTTATGTCGTCTTTTAATCTCTTTTAGATCCTTTTAACTTTTTTTTTTGATAAACATCTGTTTTTTGTTGCGCAAACAACGACAGGGGTCGCCGGCGACCCCAAACACCCATATTTCAGGCAATAAAGTTCTGCGGCATACGTTTTTGCTGTGCTAATAGTTACAGCCAAGCTCGAAAAGTAGGCGTAGCGGCAATATTATAAAACAACTTTTACAAGAAATATGTATAAAATATTATTCGGTGAGATCACGGGCGACTCCGTGTTGTCGTTTAAAGGTTAAGAACAAGAACTAACCAGAACTAACCATATAATGTAAGAAATGAAAATAAAAAACAAACAATAATCATTAGCCTTAAAATTAATGGAAAGTCCTGTATTTTATCGTAAATTGTAATTTTTCTTATTTACCAGGATCAAAATTGTTTTATTTTTATATTATTTTATGTTGTTTTTGGATACTCTTTAGAATGTCTTAAAAGGACTTTATTTTTTTCTTTACCAGAACAAAAAGGGCGCACTAGAAAACATTAAAATCTATTAGCAAAAACTGACTATAAATTTGCCAAATTGAACTAGGAAATTTACGCCTCTTAAAACTTTTATAAAGTTTTTCCAAAAATCCTAAATTTTTCAACTGTGTCAAATTGTATTTGAAATTTTTGAAAAATGTGGTTTTTATTAGATAGTACTGTTTATATAAAGGGTATTTCTAAACACACACAAAAAAATGGTGGAGGTGATTGAGTAGAATGTTTTATAAGCATCTTTTGGCTTAACCACTAATTACACAACAAATATATCTTTATATTTTATTTAAAACACAAAAAGATTGTTGTGTTTTAACTGCCGAGTAATCTTAAATTAAAATAAAGATATATTAGAAATGCCCTAATAGTTATTAGGTGCCCTAATAATAAATAAGTTTAAATAAATAAAACATGGTAAATGTTTTTTTAAAAATGTTTTGTACTGTCGCTAAAAAATATAATAATATGTAAGACATGCATAAAGTGTGTTTTTTTTATTCATGGGATTGCTGCACTAGCCTGACGGCTGTTTTTACTTTTTCCCGGGGAAAAAGTATTATCATGATTCACATTTCACATTTTAGTACCTGCCAACAAAAATATAATGTAAAATTTTTGTCGCGTCAAGAAAAAAGCGTTTTTCTTATTATATTTATTTAAAAATTGGTTTTCTTAAGGCTTCGTTACTTAAATATTCATATTATTTATCCTCTTTAAAGGCACCTTATGCCAAAAGGTCGGTGATTGATACTTCTGATTTTCGAAGTAAACAGGATTATGACCGGCGCGGTGTAGCCCATTAAGAATTCATCCCTGGCCGGGGTGGCATTTAAACATTCCACTATAGGATTCGGCACCCGTCTTACTCCTGATTGGTCAAATTTAAAATATAATAATGGCGCATACATTATATCGATTATTTAATTATTTATTAAATAAAATAGTGTATAGGTACTTACCTATACGTAAACCGAACACTAGTTTTCAACGCCGATTTAACACGCCACGAAGTGGAAGTCTTTTCTTCGTAAATACGAAGCCACCGAGTTACCTCCTCTTCTTTTTGAACTTAGCCCGATAAAGAAAATTATCAACTTTAATTAACTCCTCCATTCTAAAGTAGGTAATACAATAATTAATAATAAATTTTAATTAATAGCTGAATATAAGCTCTAAATATTACTATATTTGTTTACATAGAAAAGCTAAATTAGGAATGAAAAGAATAAAAAACAAAATGCATCATACGCAGTATTCCAACAATCAACTCTAAATTTCAGCACCGCTCGCACATTGTACTACGGCTTTCGGCACCTCGCATTTCGATAAATGTGGCGCCATAATGAACTTGACCAATCAGGAGTAAGACGGGTTCCGAATCCTATAGTGGAATGTTTAAATGCGGCCGGGTGCGGGAATCTAGCCTTATTATTTAATGCGTTACTAAAACATAGCCCTTACATATCAACGCCGCCTTTACTTCTTTCCCGGGAAACAAAGTAATTTCATGTAAAGTCACATTTTAGTACCTGCCAAACAGAAATTATTACAGAATTATGAGCAGCGCTTACATTACCAACAACCTTACTCTTTTCCCGGGAAACAAGTAATTTTATGAAAAGTCACATTTTAATCCCAATCAACCAGAGATCAAATGTTAATTTTTTTCGCGTCACGAAAATAGTTTTTTTTTTCCGTGACGGGAAAATGTGATGTTGTATCTCTGTTAACAGATACCAAAATGGGACTTTTCATAATTTATTATTATGATTTTTCCATAATAAGTCGTTGTTTTTTTCATTAGAGAAAAAACTGTGGTTATACACGGGAAAATTTTAGTATTTTAGCTTTCGTTTATAGAGATAGATAATACAACCTCGAGCTAAAATCTAAAGCTTTTTTCCCTTTTATACTAGAAAACTATTTTTTTTATTTTATTAATTCAGAAAAAGGCTTGTTTCCTTAAATATTTATAATATCCATCTCTTTAAAGGCACCTTATGCCAAAAGGTCGGTGATTGATACTTCTAATTTTCGAAGTAAACAGGATTATGAGCGGTGCGGTGTAGCCCATTAAGAATTCATCCCTGGCCGGGTGCAGGAATCCAGCTTTAATATTTAATGCGTTACTAGAGCACAGCGCTTACATTAACGGCGCTCTGGAAAAATATCGCTTTTAAAAGCCATTTTCCTGGATCAGGGCTAATCTGTTCCTTGCTGGCGATTTACCTTGACTTCAATTATTTTTGGATATCGACAATCGTTTTTCTTTTTTATGTTTTTCTACTCCTTTTATTGACTCAAGCTAGATTCTTTCGTTTTTAACATCAATCTTTGCTTAACTTACTTGCATCGTAAAATTTTATAATTTTATAGAGACCTTTTTTTTAGAAGATTGCTTCTTATAAACCTAAAAATCCTTTATAGCTACTTCTGCATTAGTCAAAGAGCCCATGAGCGACAGACCTTCGTTATTCTGAAAGTTTGTCAGTACACGCTCCCAACATAGATAGGAGCAATACTATGAAGTTTGACTTTTAGTTGCTTTGGAAGGTACCAGGTACCAAATTTTAATACATTGAAACTTAACTTTCGTTATTTTCTAAAAGCTAAATCTACACTAATATTAAAAAGAGGTAAAGTTTGTTACTTGGTTTGTTTCTTTTAATGTAAGGGCAAATCTTTGGAAATACTTAACCGATCATAAAAATTATTTTACTATCACATAGCATTATTTAGAAGAAGAAAAATAGAATTAACGCCCCACGAAGTGGACACAGATCGGCTAGTTTTATATAACACTTTGATCCAAAGTTGTTTATAAAAACACTGTTAATAATAGCAAAAACTTGAAAAAATAAGTAATTAAGAGTCTGTAACCTTGTTGTAATGATTGATAGACAAGAGTCATTTTTTTAAGGTATTAGACGTATTACAAATTTGCTATTAAATTGTTTTTCTTACACTAATATTTTTGCAAATAAATACGAAAAATGCAAATACCGAAAATTTTAAATTCAAAGCAATATAAAAATTGAATTAGTGAAGATAAAAATTTGACTTACTGGAACTTTTGTACCAAATTTATTTCTTTAATAGGATTCGTTTATTTATTTTGTGGTAAAAATAATTGTTTACAGCTTGCAGGACAATAAAGTTGTAAAAACCTATTTTTTATGTTATTTAGATAAAAAACTTAAAGGGCCATAAAGAACCTCTTGATATTTAAATTTTAAGCAGCGCTTTTAACAGAAGCTTTGATTGGGCATCCTTTGAAATATTTTCGAGTAAGAGGAATAAAAAAAATGACATTTTTTGGCACACCCTACAAAACACACACTAAGTGTTTGCGTTTAGTTATTAAAAAATATATAAAAATCATGCCCAAAATATCGTCGTATTGCTGCAAAGACTCAATAAGTCAAAAATGTTTCTGAAAAAATGGAAAATAAAATAATATGGCTTTTTCGGATAATTCCATACAAACATTATTATAATTGTTTTAAGTCGCTAAAGTTGAAATATGTTCTTAAAATGTTTCATATGTATTATACAGAGTGTCTCTAAAAGGTCTGTACAAACTGCTACCACAAATTCATTAAACCAAAATACTATGATTTAACCCAATTTACCTTAGTCGATAAATTGATCATTTGCAAGATACAGGCTGTCAAAGTTTTTATTTTATTTTAGATATTTTTAAATACTTTCCTTAATATAAAACATTTTTTACACAATTTAGTATTAAGAGGTTTTTTAGGGTGGCAAATCGAAATATGCTAATGTTTTTGTTTTAAAATGTAGAGGAAGCCATCTGCAGTTTATTGCTTTGGTTCAAACAGTCATTACTCATTTTTACCTCGTTATATTAAAATTTTAGTAAAGAATAGGGTAAATATCGCTACGAGCAACCGTTTTCGAGATATTTCAGATTAAACATTTTATTTCACACAAAAGTCGTAGTTGTCATTGTATCTATTCACGGCCATTTAGGCCACCTAGTAGTGTTTAAAAGTTCTGCTCAAAATACCATTACAAATTCTTTGGGCCAAATTACAACGATCTAATTCATTTTTTTTTTTATCTTTGGATCAATCCACGAAGGCTGAAAGCCTAAATACTAACATATCGTGGGTGTCTTAAGCAGGGTAAGAGGAAGTTTGTTAACACGGGACTTAAAAACTTGAAGATTTGGGGGGAAGGAAAGACCTCTGCTGGCAGTAGGTTCCACAGTCTGGAAACTCTAGGGATAAAAGAACGAACGGAATAGGAAGTTCGGGGCCTGTCCAATTGAACTGTATGGATGCATACTGCACGGCACCGCGGGTTTCTCTGTTGGGGGACTATACTGATAATTCGTCGGAGCAGAAGCCGTAAAAGTATCTATAGAAGAGCGATAGATCTCCCACAGCTCGACGATGGGCAAGAGAAGGAAGTCTTTGAGTAAGTAAAGGATCATTAATAAGACGAACAGCCCTTCTTTGAATGGCATCAAGAATGCTGAGGATTGTAGGGGATGCCATTCCCCAGACATGATAACAATATTCCAGAGAAGGTTGAATTTGGGACACATACAAAGTGTATAAATTGGAAGGAGAAAAATACATTTTGGCTCGGAAAAGAAATCCAAAGCTTTTTTGAAGCCGCGGTGGCTATAGATACAATGTGTTTATGCCAGTTAAGGTTGTTCTCAAATGATGACGACCACAAGGTTAAATGTGTCCCCGCTTTGCAAAACCTGGCCACTCATAAGCAAAGGATGATGTTTATTTATCTTAGTCGAAAGGTTGCTGGTTTGCGAGATACACGAATGTCAAGTCAATAAAATAAATGAAACATTGGACACCTTGTATCTCGCAAACCACCAACCTTTCGACCAAGATAAATTGCATTAGATCGTTGTATTTTGGCCCAAAGAATTTATGGTTGCATTTTGTACAGACCTTTTAGAGACACCCTGTATAATTGTTTAAATAACTAAAAAGTATCAACAAAAAAATTACTTAAGTGAGTTTTTGCAGCAATACGACGATATACTTAAAAACAGACGAAACTAAATAAACTCAAAAAGTATGAAATAAAAAGACTTGTTTAAATGTACGGCCATGAGAAAGAAACTGTAAGATTCTCCATTTCCGGGTTAAATTAAATAACTAGAAATGCGGAAAGATTCTTACAGACTTTAAACAGGGTCTAGTTTTCGTTTTTTCTCGGCGGATGCGAAAAGAAAGAATAAAATTATAAACTCAACAGAAATTGTATTTTTTAAACCTATTTTTATTCTTGCCTATTATACAAAGGCATTTAAAAATCGATAGATTAAAGCTTAAGAAGAGGGTAAAAAATAGGTTCGTTTATGAGATAATCCTTTTTCTTAGATAATCCTGGAAGGTTTTGTTGACTATTTAATTTTTAACGTGGGGACACACTTTAAAGTTAAAAACAAGAATTTTTAGAAAAAATCGGCTTGTTTTTTATAAAAACTGGAAATTATTTTTAAAATTTAAAATAAAGCCCTTCAGCGTTACCTCAAATATTATGCAAAAACAAAGTGGTCGAAAAATATTTGTAAAGAATCACGTGCAATAGTTTTGAAAGTATGATGGCCACCGACTTTGAAAACGTGAGTTGTATGAAAAGCGCTTTAAAAGCACTAAAAAATCTCTGAAAAGTTAATAAGAGTCATGGATGATGATGCTGGTCTATATGTTTACCCATTTTGATCGCGAATGACCAAAACAAATGAGAGGGTACAGGGGAAAAACACCGTCATCGCATTTTTGGACGAAACTGACCTACTCTAACCATTTGCTACATTTGAAGGTGTACAGGGTGTTCGGTTATATTTTGAACGGGGGTCTACACGCCTTATTGTTTGGGATAGAAAAACATTTTAAACACAAAAATTTTAGGGTTTTATAAGAACCGTCAGGATTTGCTAAAAAAATAAACAAATAACAATCGCAAAGTAAGAAAATGGGCATCGAGTTTGTTATTTTAAATGAAACACCAAATATATATAATAAGTTCATTGAAATAGGTATACTTTCCTATTTTCAGAAATATATACTTTGTCTATGTGTGAACCACCAGTGATCACAGAAAATGACTCTGAATCCTGGAAAAGTCCGCCGCTTTGATTCATAGACAATTGACCATGGGCGGCTTGGGTTTCATTTGTTTCTCTAAATATGGCCTTTCTGTCACTGGCTTTCAACGCGTGTTTCGTTACTTTTTTATATTATGAGATATTCTGACGAAGAAGTTAATGAAGTTTTATAGAAGTACTTTAAGTTGTTTAGGTAAAAAAATTAACAAAAACATGTAGCTCCAATTTATTACATTAAAATATTTATTATTTTAGACACTTTCTTTACTTCAACCAAAACAATATACAAAATGCCCATATTAAGAGAAACAAATGAAACCAAAGCCGCCCATGTTAAATTGATCTAGGAATCAGAACGGCTGACTTTTCCAGGATTTAGAGTTATTCTCTTCGATAACTCGGTGGTCCAAACATAAACAAAGTATTTATTTTTGAAAACAGGAAAATACACCCTTTCCAATAAACCTAAAATATACATATGACATTGTGTAAGCACAAAAACAAAATGGCCACTTTTCCGAAAAAAGGCAACTTTTATATTTTAAATGGAGTACATGTATGTTTTTCTATATCCGTATTTATTTCCCTCTAAAAATTTAACTTAAGCTATTGGTATTTTTAAAAATAATTCATTTATGGCAAGTAAGACTATTATTTGTCAATGAAAAATTGCTACACACAGAGATACAGAAAATAAATGGTAACAAGCTGATTTGCAATATATTTTTATAAATTAATATACAGGGTGTCTCTAAAAGGTCTGTACAAAATGCTACCACTAATTCCTTGGACCAAAATACGACGATCTAACCTAATTTACCTTAGTCGACAAATTGATTGTCTGCAAGAAACAGGGTGTATAAGTTTTTCTTTGATTTCAGTTATTTTTAAATATTATACCTATTATAAAACATTTTTCACAAAATTTAGTATGCAAGGTTTTTAGGTAGGAATCAAATATGCTAATTTTTGTTGTAAAATTTAGAGGAAGCCACCTGCAGTCCATTACTTAGCTTCAAAGTGTCAGAACTTTTTTGCCTCTGGTATATTATAATTTAAATAGAATTTTTATTCTCCCATACTTTTGTACCAAAATAGTACATTTAATAAATATCGCTATGAGCAACCGATTTTAACATATGTCAGATTAAACATTATATTTTATACAAAAGTTTGCTATTGCATTTATGCACGCTTTATCTAGACCACCTCGTAATGTCCCAAAGATTTGTACAAAATGCTACCACAGATCCCTTGGATCAAAATACAACGATGTAATGCAATTTATTTTAGTCGAAAGGTTGATGGTTTGCAAGATACAGGGTGTTCTAGTCAAAAAAATTAATGAAAAATTTGACACCCTGTATCTTGGAAACCAACAACCTATCGACTAAGATAAATTGCATTAAATCATTGTATTTTGGCGCCAAAGAATTTGTGGCAGCATTTTGTACAGACCTTTTGGACACTACCAGGTGGCCTAGATAAAGCGTAAATGAATGCAGTCGCAAATTTTGTATGAAATGAAATGTTTAATCTGAAATATCTCAAAAACGCTGGCTCCTAGCAATATTTATTAGGTATACCTTTGGTGCAAGAAATATGGGAAAATTAAAATTCTTTACTAAAATTTCAATAGACCGAGGCATAAAAAAGTATGACACTTTGAACCTAGAGCAATAAACTGCAGATGGTTCCTTCTACATTTAATAACAAAAACATAAGCATATTTCGATTCCCCACCCTAAAAGACCTTTTAATACTGAATCTTGTAAAAAAACGTTTTATGATACGTAAAATATTTTTCCTACGACCACTAATGAAAATGACATAAAACGCACTCCTTGATCCTTTAGAAAACGAGTATTATCACACGCGTGTTAGAAATATACTTTCCAACACGCTTGGTAAAAAGTACATGACAGTGACAGATGCCTAAATTCCGTTAAAATAGCTATTTACTTTACTAGACCGGAAAATGGTATTTTACGGGTCGACGAAAACATTTACAGGGCGAGCCGTAGGCGAGTCCTGTAGTTTTGAGGAGACCCGTAAAAATTATTTCCGGTCGAGTATCGTACATAATTTTTTTAATTGACCGGAAAAAAAAACTGTGTAAATTTTAGTGTTATATTTAAACGACAATAAGGCAAGGCTGCTTCAATTATTTCATCTGGATTTTCCATGTCTGATTCCATTTTGGCAAAATGATGCTTTCTTTACTTTACAATATCTTGAACTGTCAAATAGTAACAATTGAACTCTGACAATTTTTGTCATGGCTAACAGGATTTTTTGATATCAGGGACCGGAAAGTAAATGAGAGACCGGAAAGTAAACTAGGGACCGGAAAGTAAATTAGTCCTGTAAAATAGCATTTTCCGCTTAAAAAATTGAGTGGAAAATTCAATTTTCCAGTCAATTAAAAAAAGATATTTACAGTATATTTTTAACAAACTAAAGGTTTTGACTTATCAGTGCTAACACACATTATCTTTTTTCAAATTATATTAATTTTGGTTTTATGTTTAAGGGTTTATTAGTTTATAGACATACCTAAATATTTTATAATGTAATTTATGATTTGTAAAATTATGGTAAAATTATAACATTATAACCTAACCACAAAGTTTGCACAAATGCCAAGCGTTTTTTTCTTTCCTAAATAATACATTTCTTGTTAGAAAAAGGCTAAGATAAGATAAAAATAGAATTGCCATTAAACCAGACTTGAAATTTAATTTAAACCATTCGGGATAATAGGCTACACTTATTATTATTCAGGGATTATTTAGTGTTTTGTTTAGTGGTGAGTTTTTACCCGAAATTAAAGAAATAACAGTGAAATCACACTTTTGTAAGGTAACTAAAATTAAATTTTAAAATACATGCAAGTTTTTGTCAGTTTATCTTATCTGTGTTAACATTAATGATATAAAAAAACTAGCTTAGACTTTTAGTATATAAAAATTTTTTGGTCGTAGAAAAAATATTTTACATGACTTGTGCTAAAAGTGATTTTCACACTTGTGGTATTGTCGAACTCGGCTATCGCCTCGTGCGACACCATTCCCACTCGTGTGAAATATATCACTTTCGACACTTGTTATGTTATATATGTTAAATACTGAAATAAAATAAAAACTTTGACACCCCGTATCTTACAATCAATTTGTCGACTAAGGTAAATTAGAATGGATTGTCTTATTTTGGTCCAAGGAATTTGTGGTAGCGTTTTGTACAGACCTTTCAGAGACACCCTTTATTGAGTGTTCTATTTAAAATAACAAAGTTGCCCTTTATGGAAAAAACACTCATTTTTGTGCTAATCGAATATCACAACCTTGTGGCAAGGATATAATAATAAAAGCTTTTAGAAATTTCTGCCAAAACCGCACCCTAATAATTTTTCTGTTCTAAAGTTATTTGCGATCAAATTGGGTTAAAATATGTACGAGCACCCTGTATTAAGATTTAAAAATACAAAAAATAAAAATAATTTTTATGTTTGGTTTTACAGGACGTAAAAAAAATAGTTAAAAAACAATTTAAGGCAAATTTTATTATTATTGCGCATTTTTAATTTAGTTTGGTCGTTTTTAAAAGGTATTTCTTTATTTTGCAAGTAAAACATTAACACGGTGTTCAAATTCTCTTAGATTGTTTTCGCATTCCTGGTCGTTTAATTTTACCTAGAAATGGAGAATCTTGCAATTCCTTTACGTGCCTGTTCCTCTAAAGGCTTATTTAAAAATTATTAGATGTTGTCTTACCTATATAATTGTTATAAGAAAATTAGTGTTTTATTGTAACATTTTTACAAATCCTTTTACATTTATAATCTTAAATAATCGCAAAACAATTTTAAAGCGCTTTCTACACACGAAATTAGGGTAAAATTTTTTAAAAATATGACCTAGAAATGCTTTTTAAAAGCAGAAGCCGTCACTTAACTAAAAGGTATGCATTTTCTTATTGTTTAAAAGTTATTTTAAAAGAACTTCTGAATGTGATAAGTGTGTTGAAACTAATGGTCAAACTACAATATTGCATTTTTAATACTAAACTAATGCTAATGCAATCTAAATGGGTCAAAAATTATTTTATCGTTGAATTGAAAATTTGCTGGTAAATTATTATTTAAATATATTTTTTCTTGTTTTAGGTACGTGCAAGAGCCAACATTTGTTTAAGATTTGCAGAGTAAGTACAACAAACATTTATTTTTATTAACCAAGTTTTTCATCTACTTAAGATTTTAAACTGCTTGTCCGACTTTAAATAAAAAATGGCACGTAGGAAAAATTAAAAATACAAGTAAGGTACATATAAAGAGAGTCTGGTCAGTAGTTTTAATAACCGTAGGTAAAAGCCTTGCTGGTACAAATGGTACTATTTGTGCTTAATAAATATTAAAATAATAAAATATAGATTTATTACACTTTTTGTCTCTTTAAAAATAGTATCCAAGGTATTTTAACCAAAGGTCGCGACACCTGTTTTTTAATTGGATTTAAATTGTATCACAAATAATATAATCTGGGATATAAAATGTTAATTTCGTACTTAAATATGAGTTTTTTCTTTAATTTATTGTTATTTTTCTTTATTAAATGTACTTAATATTGTATTATATTAAAACGTTTTAAAAGAAATTGATTAATTAATATTTAATATAAAATTACTTACAATACAAACAAGGTTTCAAACTCCAAACAACGGTTTATAAGCTTCCGGTCGAAATTATTTTAATCCAATAAAATAAAATTCTAACAAGACGACAGAACGTGAACTGAGCGCGTCTCGTCGCATCTCCAAAATGTGTTTACAGTTTACCAAAAACTTACTGCTAAACTGGCTTAAAATGTGAAAAACTTTTTAATAAAAAATAAAATGAATAATTAACAGTTTAAAGTTTGACATTACTTCTAAAAAATAAATGGTTAAATTTTTTTTATTTTGGAGTAAAGCGAATTATTATTTTATTTAAACGTAATCTCCCAGAAAACAAATAACCTATTGTATTATATTTTAGTTTTTGATAATACAATCATTTTTTGTTTTAATGTTAGTTTTATTTGCTCTCGAAATACACTTTTTTTAAATTAAAATAAGTAGTTATCTTAACTAAGTAAAAATATTTCAGATACTTTGTTTTTCTCTAAAGTAATTGTTTGTGTTGAGCAATAATTTCCCAACTTTATGATGTATACCGGGTATCCACGAGATTACTAGCAAGTCTGTTATTTCCTTAAGAATGTTGCACGATTTTGAAATTTTTGCGTAGATATAGTTGGATAGGATGCAGATTTCCATTGTTTAAAATTTTATGTGCCTTATCCGGTTTAACCGGAAGTGCTTTCAACTTTGCTTTTTTAATGAAACACCCTATATATCTTTTCAAAAATCAAATCTACAGAAAATTTCAAGAAAATATGTGTACCACATGTTATACCGATCTTAATTAGTTTTTAAGAAAATGGCGTTTCAAAATGTCATGCTAACTGCCATTTTTATCCATTTGTTAAAAAACAAATGATAAAAAGGACTTGTGCGATTTGTTACATATTTTTAGTAAACCTTATATCCAGTTACCGTAAAAATACAATTTTCGGTTTTTTGACTTTACTTTACTACAAATTAAACAATAACGAATTTAACATACAAATACAATATCAGATTTTAGCGATTTTACCATGAATCAAAATGGCTTTTATTTCTTTAAATGAAAACTGTTTGTCGTACGGAAAAATATCAAAAGACCAAAATTAACCCTAAAGTAAATGAGTATTTCAAAAATAAAATTAATTCGACGAAAAAGAAGTGGCGTATCTATAATCTTTTTCTCGAAAAAAATCAATACAAATCTTGTTCGAACGCCACTGGTATTTTTTATACTTTTACAGCCAAAAATGTAACGTAATGGTCAAAAGAAGTGCACCAAATTTTGTAAAAATATTTGGAGTGGTAGGAAAGTTATAATAAAAAAGGCATTTTTTTCCTTAAAGTTTTAACACACACTGTATCTCTAAGAAAAAGCATTTTCGGGCATAATTTTATTTGAAAAAATGTTCTCATTTTCTTGCATTTTATACTGTGTTAAAAGAAAAGTACCAATTTAAAAATAGCCCTGTACAAGGAGAATAATTATCCCCTAAAAAAGGAAGCCATGATTTTCTGTTGCAGATTATGGCCGTGCTGCAAAAATTATAATTATTTTATTAGTATAAATAAATAAAACATGTATAGAATATTAATTTTGGAAATTTTTATACGGCCGTAGAAAAATAGCGTATGCAACACATGCATAAAGTATTACTTTAGGCAGTTGTTACATAAATTCTATTTTTTAATTTTTATAGTCCTATGTAGGTGTGATACATTTATTTTACTTTTATAATTGAACATTACACTCCAAATAAAAGTGTAACAATAAATGCTAAGTTTATTTGCTTAAATTTTTTTGTATTCTTTAACCTTTATTAAACACCACGCCATTTGAAGCCTGTAAAATATTTTTAAGTTCCTTTGTAGTTTGTAGAAAACCGACAAATACCTCGGATTAAGGTCCGTAAGAGTCTTTCCGCATTCTTGGTCATTTAATTTTACCAGGAAACGGAAAATCGCACAATTCTTTTACGTGGCTGTCCATTGACTCAAAAGCTTTTTCTGTTTAGCTGGTTTCTCTTTTACGATTTTTTCATTATCTTTGACTTTTCCTAAAGTTAATTAAAATATGCTAAACTTTGGTTTTGGGCTATTCGACAGTCGTTGTAGATCATAGATAACCTACATTTAGATCCGCAGTGGCAAGAAGCATTTTTCGGATTTTTACGACCTCGCGCAGTAAACAAATGAATGGGTGGACGAACATGCGCACTTAAAAGCCGTGGCAAAATACAAACACCAGCATCCCGTACCCTTCGTCCGCGGTCTGACCGTGACGCTCATTAGCTACCGTACTTCGAACAGAAAAAGAAGTTAATTAGACATTTGTCGTTTCTTGTTACATTATTGCTGAAAATAAAATATAACAATTTTTAAAGGAAGACAGTAATGAAACTTTTTACCGAGTTTGTATACTATCTAATTTACAACCATTTTTTTAGCCCAATTAACTTAGACTTACACCTCTGAATCTCAAGGAATAAGCTGAATATCTGTACACACCTTTTTTTGGTACAAAAATACTCTTCTAAAAATCCCCTATGATATCGTGAAGGAACTCGAAATATGACAGGACAAATGTAAAAGAAAAATCAGTTTTTTGCTATTATCTCGTTTTTTTACTTTTATTGCATTTATATTTATAATAAAAGTTGTAGAACACTAAATTCTTTACAAATTTAATTCTAAGCATTTTTTGTCATACCGGATAACGGATTCGATAATATAGGGCGCAGTGTGTAAGCACTTTGGTGTATGTACATGCCTTAACACGCAATCAATCGTTATATCTAGCAAAAACGTAAGTAAAAGATCACATATTAAACTTAAAATCACGATTGATTGCGTGCTAAGGTATGTACATACAGTAAAGTGCTTTATCTGCGCCCTCTATTATATAGGATCCGTTGCTTTGGCAGAAAATGCTTGGAATCAAATTTGTAAAGAATTTTGTGTTCTACAACTTTTATAATAAATATAAATGCAATTTATATATAGTTAAAAGAAACGAAATATTTGCAAAAACTGATTTTTTGACATTTGACCTGTCATTCCGAGATTGACCCTTTAATTTGACTAAGATGACTGGGGTATTTTAAAATTTCTATTTAATTTATTTTTTAATAAAAAATGTGTCAACCCAACAATTTTTTTAATTTGTTCAAATAATTACGCCACCAGACATTTATCGCGCGTTAATGTATCACAGGGATGTCAAAAATATCAGACAAGATGTCACGTTGATAAATTTTAGGATTTTTGCGACTGTTGCTAGAGTAACTTTGGCTCACGGGGGAAAGTTAACTTTCCTTCCGTCGCGTCGGCCGAAAGAAAAATTCAGAAAAGTGACACACTGAAACTTTAAAAAGTCGGAAATGTTAACATACCACATGGTTGTAAAAAAACAGAATGACAAAATAAAAGAGACGAGGTAACTTACATTTGAATTATAGTAGGGGAGCCCACGATGCTAAATGGGGATGGCATGTAATTAACTTACCCTATCTTAATCTGACGCGCTCGACAATTTTTGATGATATATTTTTGTTTTTTATGATCGGCCCTGTATACCGAGCTCATATTTGGTATAGGTACTTAACCGGGTACAAAGTATTATCCGGTATATTAATCTGCCGCGCTGTAGTAAATTCCGAAATCACCTTTTGGGCTCCCCTACCATTAAGTATACATAATATTAGTTAGAATGTGTTGATCATCATCTAAAATGAACTGTAAAGGGACATACCATTTTTTTGAAAAATGTGCCTTTTTGTGTACCTATATAGATTGTTTAAGAGGTGGTGAATGTTTCTGTCATACCTTGTTGTTCTCTTTTATACCGTTTAAACCAAGAGAGATAAATCGTTAGTAATCACTCAAATGTCAACAACATTAGACATCTCAAATATATTCATTAATTTTCATATAAAAGTTGAGTAAATAGGAAAATTATAAGTGTTTAGTACCTATGTTTCGAAATAACCGACGGTGATGATTGGTCGATATAGGGACAGTACTTTTTTCAAATTTTTCTTTAAAGTACATTAATTTAACAATACTTTACAACTTACACTTATTAAAGTGCGGATAATCACATTAAGGGCATCCAATCTAATAAAAAACTCTTTTAAAACTGAAATATGCCGAAATTTTGTACGTTTTCGGCTATTCATTAGTGAAACGAGTTCGTACAGTTCATCATGCCTTTTTGTACCTATCCTTATGGTGTTTATGTCTTTGCGATGTTGCCGTTATTACAATTACTTTAAGGAAAAAGGCGTATCTGTTTTCAACTTTACGCATCCGAGTTGTATATGGTCTTGATTTTTTCTAATAAAATTAAACTTTCCTAAAGGGCACTTTGCAAAACGTTCAATTGAATATCCACTTCTATATTTCCCCTTCCTTCTGGAGAATTATAAGCAAAAAGAAGGGAAAATATAGTGAAAGAAGGTTAGTTTTTGTTAGTATTGGGCGTATTGGGGGCCTTTGGGCACCTTGCTATACGCCCAATACTAACAAAAAGTATTACCTGCAATTTGGATGCAAAAAAAAGAGACTACAGTAAGAAGCACAAGCATGTGTAATTTTATTGGTTCGAAGAGCCATAGACGGTAATGCAAAACTGTCACATTTGGGTGGTCAGGTTGGTTCTGGTTAGTTAAATCTTTTTTTATTTGCTTTAAGGAACCTATAATTTAGAATAATTTTAAGAATATTCGCACAATTTGACAACGCCGTTAGTGTCTGTCATAAAATGTCAAAGATATTAACGAGTTTCAATAATTAGACGCAACAAAAACGTTGATTTTAAAATGAAATAATTCTAAAAATATTTTTCGAAAAATGTTTTCTTTAAATTTACTAGTTAAGGCATGTCTCTCCCGTGGCGCAGTGGACAAAGCTTTGATCTTCGAAGCCAGAGGTCGCCGGTTCTACTTCCCAGCGGGGAAGACATATTTAGGTAGTAGTTATTTAAATATAACGACCGTGGTGGAACTACCGCGTTGTCTCAAAAAGGTGCTGTGAAATGCATAACTGCATGTTTCAGTGCTTGAACAACGTTGACGGAACAGGGGGAACGATGGGTTAAACATCTAATAACCCGACACCCACGGTACTCTGGTATTTAGGCATATGCATTCGTGGGATGTCAAAAAGATAAAAAGTACTTTTTAATAATAAACATTTTTTACAAATCCAACTGTCCCTAAAGTCGACCAGCATCGTAACCTACTATTTAGACCTATTTTGCTGTACTGTGAACCTGTTTTTAACCTGCAACTTTATGAACGCAAATTATTCGCGCAGCTGTAAGTTGTTTAAAACAAGTTTGAATGTTAGGTGCCGTTTTGTGATTTTAATATAGCGATTACTGTAAAGTGTTGGTATTTTTAATATAGGTCGTTTCTATTAAATATGCCGCAACTATATACAGAAGTCAAACAAATTCTTTATTTGAAGATGGTAAAGTATTTTCCAATAGTGTGAGTGCGGTATTTATGTAAGGTAAAAAAATAATTCCCCTAAGTTTAAAGTTTTTTTTAATAAATAAAGTAGGGCTGGCAAAAACCGGAAAAAGCAAAACCGGTTAACCGGTTTTTAAAAAAACCGGTTTCGGTTAAAACCGGTTAACCGAATATTTAAAAACCGGCATTAAAAACCGGATTTAAAAACCGGATTTAAAAACCGGTATTAAAAACCGGTTTTTAAAACCAAAACCGAAAACGGTTTTTAAAATCGATACACCGAAATCGGTTTTTAAACCGAAAACCGAAAACGGTCTTTAACCGAAAACCGAAAACGGTTCTCAAAACCGAAAAAGGCTTTTCTAAACCATAGTTAACAGAAAATCGGAAAGTAATTATTCTCTATTAATCGTTTTTGCGTTGATTACGTATTTGCCCATGAGCTGTGGTGTTAAGTTATAATCATTATTCATCCTAGAATATTCTTCAAAAGAAATTGGTTAAATATAAATAAGAATAAAAATATAACATCCCTGTTAAAAAAATGCAAGATTCTATAAGGTGATGTAAAAATTCCATACATACATACATAATTTATTTTTTCCTCTTTATTTAAAGTTGGTATTCTATTTTCGGTGTTTTTCTTGGTTTATTGGTTAATAAAAACAGAAATGGAAAAGTGATGATTTTTAAATTTTAATTTAGTGTATTATTATAATTAGTTGTTATTAGTTGTTAATTCTTACTAGAAACATTTTTTCTAAAATGCGCCGTTTTCTGGTTATTTGCCTGTCTAAGGTTAAATGAACCATCCTGTATAATCTGTCAACCAATAACCGATTTTACAAAATGAACGGTTTTTTTTTTAGATACAAATCGCAATCAACCACAAACCTATTAATTGATATTCAAAGAACCGCTTTTCGATTTTGGTCCGATTATCCAAAAAAGCGGTATTCGAAAACCGATTATCCGAAAAACCGGTATTTGAAAACCGCTTTTTTAAATCCGGTTAACCGATATTCAAAAACCGGTTTTTCAAAACTGGTTAACCGGTATTCGAAAACCGGTTTCCAAATACCGTTTACCCGGTATTCGAAACCGGTTTTCGAATACCGGTGTTCGGTTTTGGCCAAAACCGCGGTTAACCAAAAACCGGTTAACCGGTTAATCGAAAAACCGGTTTCGGTTGCCAGCCTTAAAATAAAGCAGTTTAATAAATATTATGACGTCTAAATTAAAAAGTCATTTTTTTTGTTTAATATAGGATGTTACAATACACGACCTGCCCTAATCTGGATATGACGTCAGGTAATTTACGAAATATTCACCACCTCTAAAACAATCTATAATTACAAAAATTTGTATTAAAACAAATTTTAGAACCTACGTAATTGCTTTCGTTAAACCTTAATTGGGTAAGTTGTAGTGATAAAGGAGCGACCTTTAGTCCCAGGCCGCAAATGCAGCCCTTGTTATTATTTATTCTTTAAAGGATTCTACGCTCTGACGGCGCTTTGTTACATAATTAAACTAAATTGGTCGGTTAATCCATTTTTATTTCTATTATCAATTATATGAAATGCAGAGTTTGCTTTAGTTTACTATATAAAAAACTATATTAGGTAAACGGTTGTACTAAAAACTAAAAATTAATTCGGTAGGTCATAGCTACCAGATCGCACCAATCTTTTCATCAATCTGGGCTACTGATTACACAAATAACAAAATTGTTGGGCGTAGCGTATTTGGAGTAATAAACAGGTCAAGCAAAGTGAAACCGTTTAAAAATTGTTGGTTTTTGAGATATTGGCTCTGGAAATTCGTCGAATCGTCCTCTTGGATCAGCTTTTTTATTGTTACACCTAAAGAGTTTCATCTTTTTAAGTTTTAATTTTAGTTTTATAGTCAGTTCATTGATCAAAGAACAACATTAAACTAAAAGTTTTCTCTAAAGTATCTACAGTGTATCCACAAATGGACTTAACTATGGTTCTTGTTTTTTAAATAATTATTCTCCCTAAAAACTTTTGCTTGATCTAAAATGGCGAAAGCGTTTATAAAAATCGCCATACGATATACAAGGTAATAAAAAATTGTGAAAACTGTATTGCCAATTTCTTGAAAACCATCAGTTTTTTACTGAGATATTTTATGTTTTATTGCATGCTTACAAGTTGTTTCACTAGCTATTTTCTACCCTGTATTATGTATTTTTGAATTTATTTATACGCTATACGTAGCCGCTTTGTATCTTAAATAAAATTAAATATGAAGACCTTGACTTCACCTTGACATAGTATCATCGTTGTATATTATTTAATAACAGTTTACGCTGGAAAATAAACAGAGACAGTAATGCCCGAAACGTTGTGTAAATAAATCAAATAAAGGCAATGGAAGTTTAAACTTCTTTTAATATTGTTTAATATTATTTTGCATTTATTATTAATTACATTTTATAAGTACTTTATCAAATTAT
>JACEGR010005988.1:0-66159 GCA_014170235.1 Listronotus bonariensis | reverse complement strand
CTAAGCCAACTCTATGCACATATTCATTTCATGTCGAAACGAATTCTAACGTCAAAGGCTTTAAGCCTTTATAAGGGACTAATTTAAGTTTGGTTCGCTCTGCGGCTTTGAATAACAATACACCACGCCTACTGGAGCGAAATTACTGCTCTTTTCTTTAGCACACGCCGCTCATTTGCAGTTTTAGAGCCCGACAATTAATCGTGAACTCTAGATGACTTCTTTGTTTTGCCACCTCTATCTAAGTTAGTTACGTGTACAAGTGAGATAGATTGTATTGGGGAACTTATTGATAAGTGTTAATTATTGGCTTTAGATAAGCATAGGCATTGCAGAAGAGCATAAGCGCTTATACAGGGTGTATGAAAACTGGTAGAAAGCCAGACTCAAGTATATGGGGTGTGTTTCTAACAGCGGTGCGAAAAAGTCAGGTTGTCATTCCTCAAATTATTTTAGGAAAACAGTTCCTATAAACATATATCAGAGTTGCTTTTTACTGAGATACAAGGCGGTAGAATTAAAACAAAAATAAGTTTTTCTAAATATTTTTAATATGCTTAGGCCAATTTGGTTAAAATTTGCTACATGTATTCAAAGTAATAAGGCGCTTCCCCATATAACATTTTTGCCGGCCATGTACATTTAATTTACTAGCATTGCCAACACTCTTTAATGGCAAGGCATTGGCAAAAGAGGTATCTAAAAACCACGAAAGTGGGCAATTGGCAGTTATTGGGCCACGTGTTGCAGATAATGTGATGGCATCCGTCATTAAATAAGTTATATATGATGAAAAAATGCATTTAGGATGATGGCATCCATCAATAATAAGAAGTTATGACAAAAAATGCGTTTAGGATAATGGCATCCATCATTAGTAAGTTATGATGAAAGAATGCGTTAAGGATAATGGTATTTATCATTAAATAAGTATTGCAAGTTTTAAAAGTTGAATGTTCCAAAAGTTAAATAACATATTTAGAATTTTTGTAATAAAAAAATGAATAATAAAGGCAGGAAAACTTTATCATTAAAAAATTACAGAATATAAATTTTTATACAGTAACAATAAACCATAAAAAATTAAAGGTATGTAATAAAATTAAAAAAGGATAGTAAATCAAAAGACAACACTTTAAAATAGTAAGTATTCAAGGGACATACTTACACCTAATTTTCAGATCCAAAACATAGGGAGAAATATTTTAAAGGAGTTAAATTTAAAAAAAAAAAAACTATTAAATATATATATTATTTTTATTAACACGTCTTTAAAACTTCTAATAAGGCAATTCCCTAATTTTATATAATTTTTTAAGTAACTTCAAACTTAAAAGGTTTTAAACAAATGTTTACAGCTCCTAACAGTCTACTTAAATAACTCGCCTTCTCGACTAGCCATCACCAATTAATCACACAACACACACTAATTAGGTAATGAATACACTTAATGATGTGTATTAAAAAGCTCTTTTCTTTAAAAAGAAACTAAAAAGCTAGAAAACCACGTAGAAAACAAACAAACAAAAAGCAATATTCCTTCATCTGTTAAAATCATCAAATCTTGTATTTCGGCTAAGCGGGAAATTTGTCACCTTTGGTCGAAATTAACCTAGCTAATTTTACCATCATTTTATTTTTATTCTCTCAAAAATACATAATAAACATTTTGTTTGACCTAATTTTTATTTGCATGATTTGTAACAATAAAATGTTATGGAAAGGCCATTACCTTCAAATTATGTAAAAAACATAAAATAATGTTGTTTAGCTGCCATTATAAATAAAACAGATCAAAAAAATTGCTCTAATGTTAGTTAAATACCAATGTTAATAATATGGTTTGAAAAGTATGAATATGCGTTAAAGGTTTGCCTTCAAAAATCCAATATTTATTTGCCTGCAACAAAAGGCATGCTTTATTTAATCAGGATTGGTATGCCGCCATTTTTGTATGCTTGCCGGCAATACGCCTGCATGTAAAATTTATTGGCAATTAAGTGTTTATTTAGGGTTGACTTTTTAATGCGTATTAGATGTTGGCATAATATTGCCACCAATTGCCAATGCTTTACCATCAATGCCAATATGAAAAATGTATATTGCCGGCAAATAGTGTTTGCTGGGTTATTTAGCGCTAGCTAACCAGATTGTTATTATTGGGTCCAGTGGCGTCTCAGTGAACACTGCAACCTATATTATTGAGAAAAAAAGTACGCCACTTACTTTTGACGTTTTTATATTTGTTTATAATTAAGCAATTATTAATACAACTTTTAGGCCACTTGTATTTTTATCGTATCTAGCTTCGTTTTTGAAAAAAATGAAGCCACTCTAATTTCTTCCAAAAAATTCCCACAGACAACATGGTAAAAAAACAAAAATAAAAAAAATAAACAAATATTTGCTTTAAAATAAATGAGCAGTCGTGTATTTTATCGGAAATGGTCATTTCCTTATCTACTTAGGTCAAATTATTTATTTTTTAATTTTTGATTTTATTTTATGCTGTTTATGGATCCTTTTAGTATCACCTAAACTGCCTTCATTTTTTTTTTTTCGAAAACAAAGCTGAGATTTGAAGAAAATACAGGAGGCTAAAAAGTTGCATTATTAATTGCTTAATGCGGTGCCCATACGCCACTGGACCAAATAATAACAAACTGGTTAGGGCTAAATAAGCGCCTTATTACATGCATGCATGTTAAGATTATTATAAAAAAACTTGTTTTTTTCTTAAATTTTAACGCCCCGAATCTAAGTAAGGAAGCAACTCCGACATATATTTATTGAAACTTTTTTCATAAAATAACATAGGGAATCACACCTTGAAGTTTCGTACCTTTGTTAAAAAACACCCTGTATAAAGGGGTCACGACATTCCGCCATATTGCTAACTGATTTGTTGACGTCACCAGAAACGCCACTAGGTTGATTATCAGCTGTCGAAATATAGTGACTTCACCCAATTTTGTCAATTTTTCCCTGTTATATGCTCTTTCTTGCG
This sequence comes from Listronotus bonariensis, assembly GCA_014170235.1. Taxonomy (NCBI): domain Eukaryota; kingdom Metazoa; phylum Arthropoda; class Insecta; order Coleoptera; family Curculionidae; genus Listronotus; species Listronotus bonariensis. The sequence goes on along the minus strand of JACEGR010005988.1, from coordinate 63,152 downwards.
TCCCCGGTCCTCGACCTCGAGCGACCTAAAGTCGAGGTTTTGTCGCAACCCTTTCTAGCATACCCACTCAGCTAATCATAACACATAGGCAATGTAAGAAAAGAGACAATCTAACGTGAATACCGGCATGTAAATATTTCGAATTGGATGACTCACGTACATCCTCTCTTGTTGCTTTACTGGCCGATATACACTTACCTATTGCTTATACAGTATATGTAGGTATATAAATTAACTTTGTAGAAAAATAGATAGCATGGTTGTTAGAGTTAAATAAGACAGTAATGCTTGACAGCATGCAGATAAGAAGAGTGTAAGTAGCTGTTACTACGCTGTAAATAGACGCTGTAGATAGAAGAAGCAGCCTAGTAAAAATCTTTATTACTCTTATTAAATTATACAAATAAAAAATTAAATTATACAAATAAAAAGATTTTTCCAGGTAAATCATGTTTACTTGTTTCATGACGTACTTTTTACCCAATAACAATTATAAATAACATAAAAATATAATATAACATGACACTTTTTTAAATTTTTTAAAAGTAAAGCAAAAATAAAATTAAAAAAAAACATGTAGCGAGTAAACGACGCGTCGGTCAGTTGTTTTGTGAAACATACAGAAATAAGAGTGTCTCTTAAAAATTATTAAATTTGGGCAACCCTGTACTCAGTCTTTTTTAATTGCTTTAAAATAATTATTAAAAACAATTTAATGTCATTTACAATTATATTATGTCAAGTCATTATGTAATGCGAATCATATTAGAAAGTTATTGTGCTAAAATACACTCCTCAAAAGAATTATCGCATATGCTCGATTTCTTCCATAAGCTTCAATACAAAAATGCTTTAATTTAAATGGCCATATCTTTTTTACTAATGTTTTACATGTTTATTTGAATTTCTTTTCTGCTTCAGTTTTAGAATGGCAAACAAAAAATAATGTAAAAAATGTGCCATGTTATATTATATTATTATGTTATTTATAATTGTTATTGGGTAAAAAGTACGTCATGGAACAAGTAAACATGATTAACTTCGAAAAATCCTAATTTATTATTTTATTTGTATAATTTAATAACGGAAATAGTAATAAAGATTGTTTCTAGGCTGCATCTTCTATCGACAGCGTCTATTTACAGCGTGGTATCAGCCACTTACACTCTTATTATCTGCATGATTTCAAGCATTACTGTCCTATTTAATTCCAACAATTATGCTATCTCAAAAAAGTATTAATTGCTTAATCTCCCGGTATAATGTGCTATTAAAAGAGAAAAACCAGAAATCTTATTTGTAAAAAAGTATACCCTTACTCATTTCTAATATTCTATAATTACAAATTTGACTACTCCCTATCAACAGGGCGACTAAATATTATTTTTTTTATTTATTTATTTTTTTTAAATGGGTTAATAACAGTAAATAACAACGGTTACGATAAACCGATAGCTTCAATCAGTAAAAGAGATATAGAGCCAAATTAAAGCATTTTTATATTGAAGCTTATGGAAGAAATCGAGTACAGTACAGGGTGTCCGGAAAGGTAAGATAATAAACGATAGGATTGATAGAGTGAGCCAAAATAATGTTAATACTTCATTTAAAAAAGGTTCTATCACGCTTCGTCAGGGACGATATTTACCTACTAAATTAGCATAAAAAGCCTATTTCATTTATAACTTTGGAACTGTTGCCACATTAGTACCAATGATATTTGGGCAACTAAATAACTTTAAGCTAATGCTTTTTTCCATTTAGCGGCTGTTCAGTAAGTCAGAATTATACAGACGATTCATAAAACAATTTTTTATTTAATGTATGAATTTTTAACACAGGTTACAAATTTGACATTTTGCGTTGACCGTTTGATTCCTTTATCTTCTATTGGCTGGACCGATTTTTAAAATCAAAGTAGTGTTAAGTATAGAATCAAATGGCCTTTAAAACGAGGTGTCACATGGCCCCCCTTTCTATTTAAGGAAAAAAGTTGCGACAAAAATTATATCCAATTTTTACCCGACCTCGATATCTTGTTTCATTTAAAAGATAAAGGGGGAAGGACTTTTAATAACCTTACTTATGTTTTTGTAATATGTTTGTAAAAACAGTGCTTGTCTAATTTCATGACCCCCTCTTAACTTTTAAAATAGATTGGTATTTTGTTATAAAAATTTAGGGACTTTTAAGACAACATAAACCAAACTATAGGCTAAAACTAAAAATGATAGATATAAATGTCAAACAGAGAGCTGGGCGACACTTTGAAAAAAATAAATGGAAAGCATGGTATATCATTATAAAGCACCTGACGAGTACTTTATATAATCCCGGAATATAAAGTCAATACCGTTACCTACTACAAAATGGCGATTCTTTGAAAATACCCCAAATACCTCATTTGAATGCCCTTATTTCCAAAGCTAATAAAGTTGGATTAGCTCAATGTGGTATTTTCTTAGAGCTCTTTTAAGGATCTATTTTAATGGTGATATTGCTGATAATATACAGGGTAGGGCAAAAGTATGGATTTTTTAAAGATGCACCCTGTATATTATATACTCCGTTAAAAAGCTATCTAAAAGGCCTGTAAGAAAATACCAGATTAGGTATATCTAACATTATTAGTTTTGAAAATATGACCATCCTATATAACATTTTTTGCCGGCAAGGCATTGGCAAAAAGGTATCAAAAAGACATCAAAATGGGCAATTGGCCGTTATTGAAGCCTAAATACTAACGTACCGTGGGTGTCTTAGCATCCATCATTAATAAGTTATAATGAGAAAATGCGTTTAGGATGATGGCATCCATCATTAATAGTTATGCTGAAAATGCATTTAGATGATGGCATCCATCATTGAAAGGTTTTGGCAAAATATGCCTTTTAGATGATGGCATTACATTATTTTTTTCCTAATGACAATAAAATGCATTTTTTACCATCCAGGAACTAAATGTGCATAACAATGCACATGCATAATGTGTGTTTATGTACAGAGTGTCCCATATAAAATTAAATACTATAATTTTGGAAAACCATAAGAGATACAAGAAAAAGTTAAATGCAGAAGTTGTTCAGTGAAATGTATTTTTTTTTTTTTTTTTTTTTGTATTTTTATTGTACCTCTTATGGTTTCTCCAAAATTATAGTAGGTATTTAATTTTATATGGGACACCCTGTACATAAACACCCATTATGCATGTGCATTATTTATGCACATTTTAGTTCCCTGGACGGTAAAAATGCATTTTATTGTCATTAGGAAAAATAATGTAATGCCATCATCTAAAAGGCATATTTTTTGCCAAAACCTTTTTAATGATGGATGCCATCATCCTAAATGCATTTTTTTCAGCATAACTTATTAATGATGGATGCCATCATCCTAAACGCATTTTTTTATCATATCTTATTAATGATGGATGCCATCACATTTTCTGCAACACATGGCCCAATAACGGCCAATTGCCCATTTTGATGTGTTTTTGATACCTTTTTGCCAATGCCTTGCCAGCAAAAATGTTATATGGGATCCAAATCGGGTATTCAGGTAATTTTAAAAGCTCGGCTCCTTTGTGGTAGGTAAAGGTATTGACTTTATATTTTGGGGTTATAAAGTACTTGTGTCTTCAAACTGATGTGCCACAAGATCCCCTTTCTTTTTAATATTTTATTTCGAAATAGCGCCCAACTCTCAGTTTTAAATTTATATCTGTCATTTCATGCCTAACATTTGGTTTAAGTTGTCTTACTAAAAGCACTGTATATCTATAGTTTGCGCTTTTAGAGATATATTTGAAGATTCTATAAGCATCGGTTTTTGGGAAATTGGCAAAAATACTTGACATTGGCATATTGACATATTAGAAATAAATGACAATGGTTGTTTTTGCAAAAAACCTTCAATTGAATATGAAACAAAAAAAAGGAATTAGATAAATTTGCAGTTGGCTTTGAAAGAAGAACCTTAACAACCAGCTAATGAATAAAAACTCATGCATCACGCATAACGGGTAAAATCTCTTAAGTAGGGATCGGCCTTTAGGGTTTTTTAAAATATAGTCCTATTAACCCCCTCGCCCCACAAAATAAAACATCAATATAGTTTTAAAAAACTGCTTTTATTTTTTATTAATTTTTGTTTTCAGTCTTTTTACTTCCTTCTTTTGATTTACCATTTTTTTCTTTTTACTATAAACTTTCGTTCATCTTTTCTTTATCTAAACCTTTTAATTCACTTTTATCTTCTTTTTTAGCCTATTGAGTACCTTACTTTTCTTAATCTCTTTTTTCGCTTTTTTAGTAACTTTTCTTCCTCCTCATCTGGATCCAAACCTTCCAAGATCCATTTCTTTTTCAAATTTATCATTTTCTTTTCATAAAAATCCGTTTCATCCAATTTTATATAAGCTTCACTTTTAGTTACAGAAACTTGTGTAAATATTTTTCCTACTTCTTTATCTAAAAAAGAAAAAAAAACACCCTTAAATGTTAAAAAGATTATAAATAATTGTTATTGTCATAACAAATATACAAGGTGTCCAGAAAATTATGTTAAAAATTAAAAATCTATGTGCATATAGTCCCTGGGCCACTAATGAAAATCACTTTATAATAAGAACACTTTTAAAACCTTTTAAGGAAGGTTCCTTTTGACGAGTCTACCACGAATATTCAGACCGCCATATATGAAAGCAGCGCATTAACCCAGCCTGTCAATGTTAAATGTTTCAGGTGTCGGACTGGGCGAATGCGTCACTTTTTTAGTCGGACAAGATTATCACAATGTTTAACCTGCAATTTTGTAAACATTTTGCTAAAAATGGTAAGGGTTAGAGTCATGAAACCATAAGAATGAAACCCTTGTGTCGGGTATCGGAACAGGCGGGTTTCATGACAGTAACCTTAATGATTTTTGGCACAATATTTAAAATTTGCATGTAAAACATTGTGGTAAACTTGTTCGACAAAAACAGTGACGCGTTAGCCCAGTCCGACACTTGAAACATTTAACATTAACAAGCTGGATTAAAGCGCCGCTTCCATATATGGCAGTATGAATATTCATCGTACACTCATCAAAAGAAGTGTTCTTATTACCAGGCCACGAACTAATATGAATAGACACCGGGACTGTATTAACTGGGCCAATAGTCCTTTTAGAAAAATCTAGTAGATCAGATAATTAATTTTGTATATTTTTATACTCACCATTAAGTTTAAACTCGGTAAGCTTTGTTTTAATAAGTTCCTCTATTGCATGTAATAATTTTATATCATATGGAGTTACCAATGTAACAGCTCTACCGCCTCTTCCTGCTCTGGCCGTTCTTCCTACTCTATGTATGTACTCTTTAGGCACTTTGGGAACATTATGGTTTATAACAAGTTGAACAGTTGGTATATCAAGACCTAAAAAAGAATGTGTAGTGTGAAGTTAGCTGAACTCAATTTTTTTGCTTAAAATATAGCATTAAATTTGCTAATTTAGTGCCAAAATTTAAAATTTAACGCGCTTCCCAGGTCTCTAAAAAATGATACAATGCTAGCTCCAGATAAAATTAGCACTGTATACATCAAAAATCAACTTAAAAACAAGATACATAAGTCGCACATCCCGTTCAATGTGTATTAACTAAAAAAATAAAAAACTCAGATTATTTCAAAAACAAATCCCTTTTAACATAGTTTATATCCCTGCAAAACCGTATTATTGTATCTTAAAGCTAACTCCTAAAAATGTCGCTATCTAAGGCGGTACATTGTATAGCATATTGTATTAACGTCAATTTTATTTTCCTTCTCCTGAAAAATTTTCATATTTTTGTGTAAAGGTAGCACTACCGGTGTCAGAATTAATGTTAAAGTTAAATTTTCAAAGGTCTACAGAGAACTGAAAAAAAAGTTATAAATATTATAAAATAATTGCTTTTAACATTAATCCCTATGGGAAATCGCAGAAAAACTAATGTTCAGATTTCAATGAAAGTTATATTATTAAAAGAAGAAAAACAATTCTGAACATTTTGGCTAATTAAAATTCGACCTTCAGAGCTTGAGATAGGAGTAATTAATAAATAATTGAGAAAATATGCTATGTGACTGATATGTGGCCACGCCGCCGAGAGGTTATGTTGAGCACGAAAAAGTTTATCGAATACGGTATATGAAGACATAAAATTGATGCCAGTCCAATACGTTTTTCGATTACAACATCCAATGAGTGATAATAAATATTCGCAATAATTATAAAACATGTTTTTTTCCAAGTGTTTTTAAGTGAACAATTCGACGACCATAAATCCGATGTATCAATATTTATGTTAGTTTGACATGTTAGGAGATAGAAACTTTCCATGTTTATCCCTAAATTTATGTGCTACTTGACCTTCTTTTACAAATTTGTTATAATTTTTTTCAGTAACTGATTTCCTTTTTAATGAAATATTTTTTTTGGTGATATGATAAGGGTTGTTCAGAGATTTTATTTGTAAATAAACATAACAATTTAAAACCGATAACTTGTTTAAAGATGCTTGTGCAGTAGATTTTTGAGTATGATTTCTATTGTTTTTACACAGAGTTGCCAAATATAAATACCACGGTAGTCAAATTACCTTAAGCACTCATTTAACTCTTGTGGTATCCAGGGCCGTATTAACTGTTTGAGGCGCCCTAGGCTAGAATTCCCGGAGCGCCTATTTTCCATCAAAAAATAATTTTTGAAAAGCAAAAAAAATAAGGTTATTTCCTCCTTTTCACGCCTATTTGCCAAAATTCCCCACTCAACCTAAACTTTTTAAAAAACTCCCGTGTCTGGCTCCTATTTTATTTATGGCGCCCTGGGCTGTAGCCTAGTCAGCCTAATGGAGAATAAGGCCCTGGTGATATCGGTAGACCTACCTTAATACAGTTTTAAACAGGATGTGCGAAGTAATCTAAGGCATCGCTAATTAGTGTTAAATAAGTGCTAGTAATATGACAGGAGTACAGAAACTCCATTGAAATCAACAACCGTGCGCGATTACTAACATCCATTAAAAAAAAATGGTAAATGAGTGTGTAAATCATAGAAACAAACTTATTGAGGTTAGATACGATATTTCTAACAAAATGGTGAATTCATAGAACCTCAAGCGCCATAGACGGTCATGAAAAACTGTCACATTGCTGGAGTCATGGATAGTTCTGGTTAGTTATTTTTTATTCCTTAATAAAGCCAATTTAAAAAATAAAACAAGATTAAACTAACCAAAACTAGCCATGACTGTGGCGCTTGAGGATTCTAATCTTCCATTCTTCAAAATCTCCAACCTTAATAACTTTGTTTCTATGATTCTCACAGTCATTCATCATTTTGTCAAAAATGAATTTAATAGTAAGCATTCCTGTTCCATGATGTCAATTAAGTTTCTTTACTCCTCTCATATTAACAGTACTCATTAAGCACTAATTAGGGATGTCTAAGATTACTTATGTATTTTGTTTTAAGGTTGATTTTTGATGTATAAACAAAGCTAGCTTTATCTGAAGCTAGCATTGTATTTTTTCTGGACCTGGGAAGAGCACCAAATTTTTAATTCTGGCACTACATTAATATCAAATTAGAAAGCAAAAATTTTTTGAATTCTGCTTAGTTACTCTACAATACTAGCTTTACATACATACATAAATAATTTTGTTAAGATGATCACAGTAGTGTGAAAAACCCTCACTACTTATTACTATAACAGTATTTTTTTCTAGTTTATTGTTAGCTACTAAGCTTCAAGTATTGCCACCTAATATACTGTGCCGTTGCATCACCTAGAGGACACATAAATAATTTAATAACTAAATACCTCTGCTAGCTACATCTGTGGCTATAAGAATTTTCACTGTATTGCTTTTTAAACCTGTTGAGAGCAGCTAGTCTCTGTTGCTGTGGAATCATTGCGTGTAAGGCGACATTTTCTATTCCTACCTCATTCAAAGTCATAGATAGTACTTGACAATGTCTAAAAATAAAAAATAATTTTGATACCATAAAATATACCTAATGCCTTTAAAAGAATTGTAGGCAATACTTTGCACTATTTAAGGAGATTTAAAAAAGAATTAAGCCTATTTATCAAGAGCTGTATTTATTAAAAGATTTGTTTACTTACTTGCAGGTATCTGTAAAAATCATGATATTTCCATCTTCATCTTTATCCCTATAAACTCTCAGCAACTCCACTAAATATGCATCCTTTACATCTTTTGGACACAATAAATACTGTTGTTCTAGTTCTGAAACTGTAGCTACTTCCCCTTGATTTTTGTCCTCAAAAGGAATACTTCTCTGCCTATAGTATTTTTAATATATGAAGGGTATCGGTTATAGTTGCTGAGAAAAATAGGTTCTGTCGTGATTTGGGTAAACTGGAAAAATTGTTTTTATTTGTTCATCAAAATATCCCCCTAAAAATGACATTATTTTTAACTTTTACTTGCTTAAGAAATAATAATAAATTAAAGATACTATAATATTTAACAACCTAACCTAACCTAACCTAAAAGTCTATCTGCCTCATCTAACACCAAAAATTGTATTCTGGACAAACTAAAAGTCTTGCAACTTTCTAAATGGTCTGCTAATCTTCCAGGAGTTGCGACTACTACATGGGGATTTTTGGATAATTGCCTTCCTTGTTCAATCATATCCATACCACCAACAATAACACAGGTTTTTAAATTCATTGGTTTGCCCACAATAGCAAACTGGTCAGCTATTTGATAGGCAAGTTCTCTAGTGGGTGTTAAAATTAGGGCAAAAATTCCATATGGATCTTCACATAGCTTTTGAACTATCGGAAGTGCAAAGGCTAGAGTCTTTCCACTACCTAGATCATACAAAATGTTCACAAAAATTGTTAAATTTAAATTAATTTTTTTTATAATTAAATACCTGTTTTTGCAGCTCCTATGCAGTCCTTTCCCTCAAGAATTTTGGGAATGCAATTAGCTTGGATAGACGTGGGCGTTTTGAGACCTAAAATATTTCCATATTAAAACAGCTCGTGGTTTATTTTTTAGTGTTATTACTTACCTATGGCCTGACATTGCTTTATAATCCAGGTTTTTAAATTTAAATCAGAAAAATTTACTTGTTTACTTTCCATGTTTTTCTCGTAACCCTACTTTTTCTGTGATCATAACCACACTTCAGTGTTTTGGAAGTGACTCTTATGCGGCCCGACGGTATTTAATAGATATTAGCAAGCGCACAGGTTCTAAAGAATGCACCTTAGAAACATGAAATTTTGAGAGAAAGAAAAGAAATGAGACGGATAATTGCTATTCTTCTTTGGAAACCCATTATAAGTTAGCCGGCAACCGCCAGGCCTGCAGACCTGATGCGGCCCGCTATATGATTTAATCCGGCCCGCGACGAGACTTTGGAAAAATCTAATTAAAAAAATGACCCTAATTATTTAAACTCACAGAATCAAGTAAGCGAGCAAGCCGAGTGGCGGTGATCGTCAAAGAGTAAGGCGGCAAACATCAAAGGCCTTTATTTTGTCTATAGAAGCGGATGGATGGCCCGAACTTTAGTTCAGTTCTATATGAGTTACCGAGGTGAAACTTCAACGAGCGAAATAAGTTTAAAAGTTTCAAAATTAATAAATTAATTATAATGTTGGACGGCCATGGGAGTCTTTCTGGATCTTTCCAAGGCATATGATTGCCTCGACAGAGACCTACTTTTGACAAAACTTGAGTTGTACCGAATTAGAGTCAATGCATTAAATTGGTTTAAATCATACTTAACAGGTATAGAAGCCAAAAAGTAGAAGTAACAAAAAAATATTGGGGCAAAGTCTGGAAGTTTGCAAAATGACATTGGAATCCCGCAGGGTGGTATCCTGGGACCAATTTTCTTTATAATCTTCACCAATGACATTAACTTTGAAATTCCTAAACAAAATATTGCCCTAACGGCTTATGCTATCTGGTAAAGAAATACCTGAAATTACAAACAAAAATTATTTTTTCACAAAGACCTGGTTTGAGAAAAACAGACTTATACTAAACAAGAAAAAATTAACTTAGTCCTGTAATAGTCCTGTTTAGAACAAAATTAAATAAAATCGATAAACCAGAATATATTAAAATAGACATCATATACATACACAATAACATCACAGTTCAAAGTAATACGAATTTTTTAGGAATCCAAATTGATGAATTTCTAAACTGGTCATCAAATAGATTTAATTAGTAGCAAGCTGAACAGTATAAGTTACGGTATCAGACTGACAACAAAATATGCTTCAGAGACTGCGTTGTGGACATTGTATTTTGCAAACTTCTAGGCTACAGCAAGATATGGTATTATTTTTTGGGGTTGCTATTCCAAGATACAAAATATTTTTGTTATACAAAAACGTTTATTGCGAACTATTTTTAAAATGTTATATGGGGAGAGTTATAGAAATGTCTTTAGAGAAAAAGCTATTTATGGTTTGTACATATTTGATACAATAATGTTTTTTTTTATAAAAATATAAATAGTTTTAGTCTAGAAAGTAATCATAATTACAACACACGTTACAACAGAGGTAAATTACCCAATTCATCACCTATCATTGTTTGAAAGAGGACCATACTATTGAGGCATTCATTTCTACAACAAGTTACCGAATGATATTAAAAGTGTACCGACTTTAAAAGTGTTTAAAAGAAAAGTAAAACAATTTTTAATACAAACAGAACCCTACAGTGTGAAAGACTATACAGAGAGACAATCGTAAAGGTCTTTTTTTTTTTTGTTGACGTTATTTTTTTATGTTTATGTATTTTTATGCCTGAATATGATTAGAAATAAAGAGTGTTTTTATTCTATTCTAGTTTTACGATTTTATTTTATTTTTCTAAATTGATATTCAAAATAGCATTGTCGTATTATATCATGTCTGATATCTATCGCAAATAATTATGAACACTATAACACTATTTTGTTGTTAATAATACTATTTTCTTGGACTTTTATTATCTTTTATTTTTACTGATATATACTATTACATAGCAACCTGTACGTGCAGAAACGAGTCGCAAATATTTATATGACGTCAAACGAGAAAAAAGGATACACGAGATCGAAATAATAAATAGATTTTGAAAGTCCGTCTGTTTATAGTGTAATCACTTATTTAATTTTAGGTTATGTAAAAATCTGTCAAATTTTGTCAAATCATGTTGTGATTTTTATTGGATTTTTAAAATTTGAATGTAAACAAGCATTTAAATTTAATTTAAAATTTGTAGTTATTATTGGTAATATGGCAGAAAAAACAATATACGAGTCAGCTCATAAGGGTGACTTTAATCGTGTTGTTGAAAAACTAAAAGAAGATCCATCGTTACTTACCTCCAAAGACCCGGTAAGAAAATATCCCATGTAAGAGTATTTTGTTATTAAACTTAATAACACAAATCTTTGTTTTTATTTTGTACCAAAAAATTTCTTTTAGAATCAAAGAATCTTACTCCATTGGGCATGCTTAGGAGGAAATTTAAAACTAGTAACGCATCTAATAGACGAAGGTTCCCCAATTGATCCTCTTGATGACACCGATACCTCTCCTCTGATCTTGGCAAGTTCTGCAGGCCATACTAATGTAGTTGCATTGCTAATAGACAATGGGGCCAAAGTTAACCAACAGTCATGTCATGGTAACTCTTCATTACAATATGCAGCATCCAAAGGATGGTTACCAGTAAGGCTAATTATATTTGTTATTGTACACAACTAAATTTAAAATTTGGAGAGTATTTGGCAACATCGTAGCTTTGACATGAAGCAAGCGCGCTTATGTGTGCTTGTTTTGTACTAACACAGCCTTCTTAAACTCTGAGCCGTGAAGTAAGAAAGGCAACGTTGCAAACAACACTGTACAGTAGGAATATTGAAATGAGTTCCTAACAGATTACATGTTAAATATAATTAATATTTTAAGTGTTTTAAACAAAATATAGGTATTAATTTTTTTAGGATATTTTAGACAACATATAGGTATAATTTTAAATACTATAGTTGCCCTTAAAAGCAATAATGTGTCTGCAAAACTTATCAGGAACTTTTCTGCCTTATACAAATTTGTTGGTAAGGATTTAAAAATTTCAAATTGTTATGATGTTTTCTACCCTGCTTTATGCATTTTTTGCGAACAGACCAATGTAGCTTTTTAAAGTTAACTAAAGATTTATTATTTTTAGTAATATTTGCAATACTTAAAATGAATTGAAAGCATGTGTGTTTAGTTATAAATATAAAAGCTTAATAATATAGCATATTACATAAGATGCCCTTTAAAATAACAAACGCTTTAAATTAGGGTTTCCACTATATTTACCCTAAAACCGCCTTAGGTAAATAACTTTCAGAATATCTATATAAATAATATTTTTGGTGAACTTACCAGGATATTTATGCGCATTATATAGTTGATATAGTCCTTAGGATATTGCTTGGGATAAACAATTGTTTTTGATGTACTATACACACTATTCATATGAAATAAAACCAATTTTTTAAAACACACTTGGTTAAATAGTAGCCCGTAAAATATATTTGTCCATTTACCGTATAGGTACTACTTTTACTTTTAATAAAAAAACACTTATCCGGTCAATAGCGCACAACCAGGCTTTTCTAATTTTATCGTTTAAGGGGAAATTAAACGTTGTTTGATTACCCTCTATTTTAATATAACTGGGGTAATTCGTTTTGCAGCCCGTAACGCAACACGTTCGTGGCATAATGTACGCCGTACGCACCAACTATACGCGCACATTTAAACGTAAAAACAACGAATAACATCTTGGCACTGGTCCTATTTTTTAAATATAACATTGAATTACTTATTTTTTATATATAATAAATATACGCTACAATTTAACTTTTAAAAAAAGGAAAAAACCTTTTAAGCAATCGTTTAAACTTGTTTCTGTTTACTTCTAAACATTACTTGACATTCCTACTATGCTGTGTTGCCAGATTTCTCCTTCACGGCTTAGAGTTTAAGAAGGCTGTGGTACTAAGCAAACCTAACTAGAACTAACCCCAACCCAAAAAGCCGAAAATAAATTATCACAAATAAGATTTTCACTAAAAATTTGTATTAATTAACCTACAGTTTATTTATTTATTTATTTATTTATGACATCATGTACTCTACAGAAACATAATCTAAATGGTACAACGAAACTTACAGACTAAATTAAATTAAAATACTATGTATTATACAATAAAAAAGGACATAAATATACATATTATACAAATTAAATTTAAAAACAAGACACTAAAGCAAAATGTACAGTAAACAAATCAATATTTACAAATGTGGGAAAAACGGACGTGACACTGTATTACAAAACGCGGAGCTGCAATTGTCTCTTTAAGGAACTTAGGCTTGTACAAAACAGATCGATGTTTAAGTAATGTTGGTTGTAGTTCCTCAAGATACGATCGACGAAGGCACTGCGACCATAGTTTGTTCGGTGAGGCACTTCAAAGAACAGAAGGTTCTGTCTTGTGTTTCTCAGAGGAGCATGAAAGAAAACTGACTCTGTCAGTGCTGCACAATCCACAGATCCATTTAAGATCTTAAACAAGAAGAGAACCATAGCATCCCACCTACGATGTTCCAAGGTTTTCAGACCACAAAGCAAACGTCTGGTTTGATGAGACAGATCTTCGTATGGAAAGCGATGTTTAAATAAAAGGTACTTGGCAAACTTGTTCTGCACCCTCTCAATCTTGTCAATGTTAAACCTATAAAAAGGACACCAGACAACAGAGCAATATTCCAAGACACTTCTAATTAGGCTGTTGTACAGGCATGTTATGGCTTTGGTGTCGCTGATATGCTTAGTGTGTCGCTTGACAAATCCAAGAAGTCGAAATACCCTTAATACCATTTGCTCAATATGTAAATTAAAAGAGAGTGTGCTGTCAAAAGTGACTCCCAAATCAACAATGGATTGTACACAATCAAGGTTATGGCCACCCATTGAGTATTGTCTCTGTGTTAATGAATTGCTCTTTGAAAACCGAATTACTTTACATTTTTGAATATTTAGGGATAAGTAATTTGTGCTACACCAGTTTGAAAAGACGTTAAGCTCTTGCTGAATGTGATCATTATCCGAGTCGACGACACTGTAAAATTTTATATCGTCTGCATACAACAAAACATTAGAGTAATTAAAACAGGACACCACGTCGTATAATAAACAGTAAAAATAAAACTGGTCCGATGTGGGAGCCTTGAGGGACACCAGAAGTTACCTCCACCTCACGAGAAGTCAATCCACCCACAACGACGCACTGTCGACGATCAGATAGGTATGACTTAATCCATTTTAAATAAGCGCCACTAATGCCGATGTCAGATAGCTTCTTTAGAAGCAGTGTATGGCATACGCTATCGAAGGCATTGGACAAGTCCGTGTATACTGCATCTACTTGCTTTCCCGACTCAAGAGTTTTTACCAGGAAGCTCTGATAGACACCCAAGTTTGTCGCTGTACAACGGCCGCGATAAAATCCATGCTGTTGAGGTGCTATATACATTCGATATGTGTTGAAAATTTCTTCAGTTAGTATAGATTCAAAGAGTTTTGGGATGGCTGATAACGTGGATACTCCGCGATAATTGGAAATTTCAGATCGATCACCCGACTTGTGTATTGGTACCAAATTTGAAAACTTCCATAAAGTTGGAAAGTGGCCCTCGTCAAAAGATCGCTGAAACAATTTTGCCAGAGGACCGGCCAAAGATTGGCATTCTTTTAGGAGGATAGGAGGCACTCCATCAGGTCCAGCACTTTTCGAGGGATCTACGTTCTTAAGTCCGGCATTCAGTTCACACTCACTAAACAGTTAATAAAGTGTGGTGTTGCCAATGAAATGTTTTTACACAATAACTGTCAAACATTTATAATATTTTAGTCACGACATTTCATGGCTATCTTCGATAAGTAATTATTCTGTTAAATTTTGGTTTTTAAAGAAACTTGCTTTTATCTTTGGAACCATAGCATTTAGGTATAGAAATATGATATATCAGTTGAAAGGGCTTTTAATTTTCCTTTAGATTTTTTAATATTATACGGGGTGTTTATTTTAAAAAACTGACTTTTTAACATTTTTATATGTACAGGTAAAATTACAAATTTTATGCGACCCTGTATAATTCACAATAAATTATTTCATATAAAAACCAATACAGAGGATCTTGAGATGCTACACCCTAAATTTCAAATTTCCAGGAAGGCATACAGAGTAATACCACCCATTTAATTAGAGATACTTTTGAACAAAAAATGTGGAAAATACTTACTAACACGAAGAGATAGGTATAGGATAATATCAGGCAAAAAGATTTATTTTTCGAATAATATATTTTTTTTAAGCTGGCATTTACTACATACTTACTTCATATTAAATGCTACAACTAACTCATCGCCAAAAAAGAAAAAAAATTATATACAGCGCTCAAATCATTAAAGTTTCTTTTTAAAATATAAAAGTTAATGTCACTATATCTGACCATCAAAGACTATCAGCCTGATAAATATTGGTGAATAAGGCGGATCCAAAAATAATATAATATACAGGGTTTTGCATTTGAACTATCAAAGATGATGCTACTTTTTGGTATAAGCGGCATGGCTGCATTAATTGTTAGATCACAAGCAACTACCTACGGTGTGGGCCAAATTAAACTTGCACACTTTTTAACTAATAATACCTTCTTATCTGTTGCGCCTATCTTTTTCATTTTTGAAGGGCTAATAGGTAGATATGTTTTCTCGAGGTTTGCCAATTTTGGTCAAATAGATTTATGCAGGACTGGACCCAAGGGGCTTTTTCCAAAGTGATGCATTTAATTTCGTTGCAAAATAAATTAAATTTATCTACAATTAGGCTAATATGTTTATTTTTTATTAATTTACTGCTAAGTTTGGTCATCATCCAACTTAGTAACCATGGTAACCTCACATTTTTGATTTTTAAAAGACACAAAAAGTTCCCTGTTAAAACTAAGAGAAATGCATGCTTTATGGGGCGCACCAATAATAATCATAATTTCTTAATCCATTAAATTGTTGACAAATTCGCTTTTACTGAGTTATTTCCCATAGTTTGTCTGGAAGACATATTAGCTCAATTTTAGCTAAGTCAGATTTTTGAAAAAGTCCATAAGTCCAGTCCTGTCTGTTGTGTCCGTAAGGCGGAATAAAAGTCGGAGATCACTTATTTATGGCATTTATTGAACAAAAGCTTATCGTCGTAAGACCAATTACATAAAACATACAATACTCATGATACAACATGAACATCGGACAAATAACTATATACAAGTTGCTTAGGTGGGAGCAAGAGCCGAACTGCCAGTGATCGGGACATAGTGTGGGATTACCCGTCATGTAACTTAGCAAGCTATATTGTTAAGCATGTGCAATGTTTGAAAATTTCGCGCCATTACACTGTCTAATCTATTTGACCAAAATTGGCAAACCTAGAGAAAACATATCTACCTATTAGCCCTTCAAAAATGAAAAAGCTAGGCGCAACAGATAAAACTTATTATTAGTTAAAAAGTGTGCAAGTTTAATTTGGCCCACACTGTATATTGCAAAATTTTCAAAAAAATACAATGTCCCGTTTTCCGTCAACGTCTGAGGTACCATCGACCGTGCTACACCCTGTATATGTTTTCAGAATACCTTTATAATTGATTTTTTTTTTAGATTTGCCTAAAATTGTTAGACAACGGAGCAAATATAAACATCACCGACAAACGCGGCAGCACACCTTTGCATCGCGCAGCTTCAAAAGGAAACCTTGAAATTGTAAAACTACTTCTGGAACACAAAGATTTGAACATCAACAGTCGCGACGTTTATGGAAACTCGGCTTTACATCTGGCTTGTGAGGAGGACAGGCAAGAAGAAGCTGTGTTGTTGGTAAAAAATGGTGCTGATGTGACGTTAATGAACAAAGAGCGACAGACCCCATTGGATTTGTGCACACCAAAATTAATGAGGCTTTTAAAAGCAGCATAGAAGAAGTGAATAATTGTTTGTATCTTGGACTGATTTTAGTTTTGTATTTTTAATTGTAAATTGAAGCTTTAAATAAGGTTTTTATTGGTTTAGTTATTTTATTAATAAAATGTGTTAACATGAATAATATTTTAATTTAATAAGTTTCTTTCCTTTATTGTATGTGTATATTTAATCTGTTTTGGTAGCTTCATAGTACGAGATCCGAATAGGAGGCGACCTTCATCCATCTGTTAACTGGATAAACACTGTTTTATATTTAATTAAAAAAAAAACCTTTAAATTTTTGACACACCTTGTATAATGGCAACCTTTATATTTTTTAATACATATGTATCCTAGTTATTAAAATATATATTTTTAAATAATACAGAATGTACCAGTATATTTATACCATCATGTACAATAAAAAAATTAAAATTGACATTGTACAGGGTCACTCAATAATTTTAAAACTTATTTTTTTTTTTAATTGGTCATAGCCTTGACCTAAATTTTTTAGACAACCTCATGGCAATACCTTTGTGTAAATACTGTGTTTAATATTTGAGATAAATACAGTTTTTATCCAGCAAACAGATGGGTGAAGGTTGCTTCCTATTCGGAACTAAGGATTCTGATTACATAAGGCTATTTAACATCACTTGGACAAATCTACCATATGGAACTATCTTCTGGATCAGGAGACCGGAGGACAATAAAACTATCTTTGTATTTTTTAAATAAACTAACTTAACTTAGTACGGGCATACCCCCCACCATGGGTAGCCCATACGGGGGCTTAACAAAAACTTTAACTTTTTTCTTAACTCCATCTCTACTACCCTTGTTTTAAAACCTTTACACCTCACGTCTATCTTTATTTAGCAAAATTTCCAAAGTTAGGTAACCTTATTAAAAAGTATACTTATTTTAAAATTACCAAAATGTATATATATTTTTAAAACTCCCAAAGTGAATACTTTTTTATACTAGGTGTTCACACTATCATAGATTAAAGGTTATACCCCGAAACAGTTTTTGAAAATGTTAATTTTTCTAAAATTTATTTAAAGGGTATCCCAACTCTATTTAGAAATATGTTTGTTCCTGTACAACGGTAGTGGTAATCTCGACGCATAATAACCTACTTTACCTATTGCCTTGTTCAGACTCGGCTAGTAATTTAGTCGAGTAGTAAGCAATTAAGTATTCTCGTGCGTGCGGACAGTAAAAATTAGAAAAGTACTCGCTACTCGACTAAATTACTAGCCGTGCCTGAACGAGGCATATGCCAGAGAAAAGGTCGGACAATTTTATAGGCATTTTTGACAAATATTTAGGAACAGGTAGTTTTGAAAAAAATTACAGGTATAGTCTAGTCAATCAGTGGACACACTGTATATCTGACACTTTACAATTAAATTAAATAAAATAAAAATGTACAGGGTGATTCTATAAATGTTTATTTTATTAATAAATATAAAAATACATTAATACAAACTCATTCTAAGGTCTAGTTGGGACTGAAAGGCAACATGGACACTAAGTTTTAAAGTATTATACATCCTTGTTAGCTCATGATGGTGATTCGGAAAATCAGCCAGTAAATTTTCCACTATCCGACATAACTTATTATTCATGTCTTTATGAAAAATAAATTCCCTTCGAGATGTTCCCTTTTATTATGCAAGAAAGGTTGTCTTTTGGCAACCAAATCGTTATAGACATTCAACTTTTTCTGCATCATTATTAGCATTTCAAACTTTAGTTGTCGATTTGTTTTTCGTTTTTCTGTTTCTTGTTCAAGAGACTTACTGTAGCCTTCAAGGAAATGTATACTTTCGTTAGAATTATTTATTTCAAGTTCAATACGACTTTTTTCTTTCTGCAACTCTTCCACTTTTTGTTGTATTTGTTTTATTTCGTTTTCGTGCTGCTTTATTTTGTTTTTTACATCGTCGATTTTTCTCTTGTATGTTATCCTTGTTTTTTCTTCAGCTTGCTTGGATCTTTTCTGTCTAGCTTCAGCTACAGTAAAAATAGCATCTCTCCTCGAAACGCAGTGTTCTAGATCTTTAATAAGTTTTTCTTGGGCTTTTTAAGTTGGCTGAAAAATGTTTAATTCTACAGGATCATTCAAGTTAAGTTTATTAGCGTTGAAAATGCTACTAGTTTTCTAATTTAAACAAGTTTGCATTTTAACTAAATAAACTAAATTTGTAAATAGTAAATTTTGGCGTGTAAAGGTCTATTCATACACATTAGTACGTCTCAGTCTCGATCCGACAAGTTTTATGAGTCTCAGTGAAAAAAATATCCGTATATTGTTTTGTTTATGTGTCCGTTCTGTCACGGTGTAAATTCGTTGACAACGATATTTTGTATGGAATTTTCATAAAAAGCATGAATGACGATGACAGAATCGACAGTATCGATTTTTTCGTTAAGGATTTTGGTAATATTACTAGTTTTTCTGAAAAATTTATTACGTGAGAAAATATTATTAATGGTTGTAAAAAATTAATAATTAGCGCACATATATTACTAATTTTTCCTGAAAAATTATTAATATTTTCAGCTAATTACCATTTTTTATTTCAAAAAATTAGTAATATTTTCTTACTAAGTACCAATTTTTTCAAAAAATTAGTAATATTTTGTTTCCATTTACTAATATTTTAAGAAAATTAGTAATATTTTTTATTACTATTTTTTTATTAAGTAATATTTCGTCGCTAATTACTAATTTTTCAAAAAATTTGACAAAAATAGAGAATTTTTAAGACACTATTCCGTACTATATGATTTATCACATCCAAAGTACATGAATACAGTTGCGAAAAAACGACATTTGGACTAAGATTGTAAAAGAAAGTATAAAGTCCACAATACATAAATATTACATTGTAACAATTAGATAAACACATTAGAGAGCTATAGGAACTATAGCTAGTTGTTCGTTCGTAAAACAGACCATTTTCCAAAATATTGTAAAAACGTGATATACATAGTTGCAATAGGGAAACGGTTGCTTCAGGCTGCTATGCAGGCAAAGTTACTATAAACCAGCTAGGTCCCTCGGTAGGTTGAACCGTATACTACTCACTTATCGAATCGCACCTTTGGTACGGAGTTTCCTTTTGGGGAATGTCCGCCAATTACCTTCTAAATAGTCTGTTTTGCAGAAGCGAACCGTTAGATATCTGGGTAGGGTAGGGCCTAGGGATCCTTGCAGACCTCTATTTATAAGTCAAAAAATTTTAACTCTGTACAGCTTATTTATTTTGGAGACTGTCACCCTCATCCATAATTACCGCCATAGTTTGGTTTCCAAAAACGTGTCTTACAGAACTCGCCAGAGTCTTGACATACCCCTGCCCATACCAATTATGACATTAACGAAAAAGTGTGTTGTTTACGAGAGTTTAAAAATGTATAATCATTTGCATGGGGAGATAAAAGCTTCTTCGCTTCAGCTTTTTAAAAACAGAATTAAACGTAAATTGATTGATAAGGCTTATTATAGTCTAGATGAGTTTTATAATGTTTTGTGACATCTCTTTGTTTCTTTTGTTTTTTATTGCTTTTTAGCATATATTTCGGTGTATTTTTGAAATTATTGTTTATGACTTTTAAACTAGTTTGAGGAACGGTAATTGAAATGTGTTTATTTTTTTTCTGTAATATAAATTTCATGTATGTTAATTTGCTGTTAAAGGTATAGGTTATAGGTTTGCGTTTTTTTAGATTGTAAGAAGTTAATGTAGATTTAGATTATAAGAATACATATTACTTTTACTATTTCTTCCAGCTTTGTCAATGAGAACTTGTTCTTTAGACATAATAAAGCATATTTTGACTTTGACGTACTTCTAGCACGACTGACTGTCGACTGAAGGATATGTGTAAATAGACGTCAATAATATGCATCAGATATTCTGACTATAGACGAAGACGGAGCTGACACGTGACTGATGTGTATGAGTAGACCTTAATGCAACTTAAATACGAGGGGGCCCGAAAATGGAAAGAAATTAATTTTGCCCTGTATATTAGAAACGAAGAGGACCATGAAAAATCTTTTAGAGTCATCTTTTGTTTTATCAAAAAGTAGCAACAGTTCGCGAATACCTTAAGTCTCTA
Source organism: Listronotus bonariensis (assembly GCA_014170235.1). Taxonomy (NCBI): domain Eukaryota; kingdom Metazoa; phylum Arthropoda; class Insecta; order Coleoptera; family Curculionidae; genus Listronotus; species Listronotus bonariensis. Next base: position 41,922 of record JACEGR010005988.1, on the reverse strand, counting down.
TCTCTAATAATAACCAAAATACCCTGCAATTGCAACGAAATCGGGACACCCTGTACAATGCAAAAATGAAAAGTGACATTATACAGGGTCACTCAAAAATTATAAAACTTCCTTTTTTTAATTGGTCATAGCCTTGACCTAATTTTTTAGGCAACCCTTTGGCAAAACCTTTGTTTAAATACTATTTTTAATATAAAATAGTTTTTATCCGGTAAACTGATGGGTGAAGGTCGCTTCCTGTTTGGATCTTAGACCATAACAGAATTATACTGGGTGGCTCGTTTTAATTGGAATGCACTGTATGTAACAATAACCAATTAATGCTCTAAAAAACCAACAAACAAACCAAAATATTCCTTACCCGTATATAACGTTCATCCTCTGTATCTCTTGCCTCATGTTATCCAGTTCTCCAGATGTTCCTGTTTCTCCCCTTAATTGTTGTTTAGTTTCCCGAGCTAATTTTACTTTTTTCTCCCATTCTAATGCTTCTCTATTTAGCTCTATTAATTCTTTACTTAGACTTGCTTTTTCTTCTTCCATTTCAGCTATATCTGCTTCTATCTGAAGGCATTCTAGTTCGGCATCTTTAAGTTTACCTAAATAATACCAACAAGTCAAACAAGAAAAATTGTATTGAAATCAATATAAAAAATTGCTAAAATGAAGCGCCTTTATTTTGGAAGAAACAATCCATTTCTCTCGACAGTAATAAAACACTTTCCACCTCGGTTTTTAATGTACTATTTTCTACAACTGTTTAAAAAAGCATACATTAAGTAATATGATTATAATCAGGTAATATAGCTCATTATATACCCACGCTCATTACCCACATCCATTACCAACGGCTGTCAGAAGGTACTTTAAATAGGCATAAATACGATATTTGTATATGTTTTCGACAATCTCGTTTTCTAAATATGGCTCCTTAGTCAAGGGAACTATTTTAGGTCACATATGAGTATAATAGTTATTTATTAGATAAGTGAGTTATATTACATATAAGTCACGCAAGAAAAGTTTAACTCTCGAGCCCGAAGGGCGAGAGAGATAATTTTCTTAAGTGACTTATATGTAATAACTCACGTGTCTAATACAAAATTTTATCCAACACTTTCGTATAAATCGTTTTTAATATCGAAAATAATTTGAAAACGTCATCCATTATTTGTTACTTGTCATTGTCAACACCAGCAACAAAATTTTGTATTTTTGGAAAGCAAGCTTGTTTGGTTGTAATGCATTTTGTTGGTAACTACGTTGTCTATAATTCACTAGTGAGCTAAAGGGTACTTTAGCTCACTAGTGACTTATAGTACACTTTATATCCTCCAAATCTGATCAATTATGTAGATATTATATGTAAGTGTTGGATAAAAATATTTAATAGCTACGTAAAATCAACTAATAATAAAATAAATCAACTTCGAAAAAAAATGCAGTTGGCTATTATGTCGCGTATGTCATGGCTGACAAACTGTCACAAATCAGGAACAATAAATTTATTGCTTGTACTGACATAAATCCACAAGTAAGTTGTTTCAATAGTATATTTCCTTACTAGTGCTTAAAGTGCCACTTTTCCGCACGCGACTGCAGTTGACCGAACAATGCGTAGCGAAGGTCGGTCAAGCAGTCAAGTGCGGAAAAGGCACTTTCGGCACGTGTTAGGAACGCTATTTTTCCTAAGAGTGTGTGGAAAAAGTGAAACTAAACAACCATTTGATAATATTTATTTTTACCATTACTGCTTATTATTATTAACAACATTAATCGTAAAAGAACAGTTGGTAGCATTTTGCAAATGAATCGCAGAGGCAAGTTGTTGTGGGTAAGTTGCGGAGTTGGAGATTGCCGTTGAGGTGCAATTAAACCGGTCGTCGTTACAGGTAACAGAGACACATATTGTTGCTTGCTAGAAGACGGTATAATGGGCCTTTAGAGCGTCTGCCGTGTTCAAAGGTAGATGAATTTTGGGATAATATTTTGTTTGATAAGTCCGTCTTGAAACTTGTAGAGCTTTCTAGGTAGCCTTCTGCAACAGATGATGACTTCCAACCTCCAAGTCTTTAAATATTCGTTATGCCTTTACCAGAATTAGCTAACATTGTAGCTGAGGAACGGCGAAAGCTATGTCCCGTGTAAAGTTCTGGGTTTGGAAGACGTAAATAGGCAGCTATTTCAGAGGACATCTTGCCAAAAGAATTTATTCCTATGCACTGGACAGTAAAAGCCAATTTTTTGTAATTAACAAAAAATCTTCTGTGTGGTGTTTCGGGCTTTCGTAAACTGAAATAATTTCTATACAAAGCTAGATATCTTTCCATTTTCAATTTCCTCGGAATTGACAAAACTTCGGCTAGAATGGTTTTTAGAGTCTGGAATATTTTAAATTAAAAGATTCCCCTTATCGTCAATATCATCAATGCTAACTTTCATCAATTCTTCTCGACGACACGCACCAGCTAGTCCGAAAATTGTAGCTACCTTCATCGCTAGATAGACATCATTTGGAGCATTATTAATACATTTTGCTATTTCATCTTTCGAGAAAATTTTGGCCTTCTTGGGTATAAATCCCACATTTTGCTTCTTATTTTTTTTATTTTTATTTTTGGACAAACCACGAAGACTAAAAGCCTAAATACTAACATACCGTGGGTGTCTTAGGCGAGGTAAGAGGGAGTTTGTTGACACGGGACTTAAATACTTGAAGCTTTGGGGGAAAAACGGGCCTCCGCGGGTAGCAGGTTCCACACTCTAGAAAGGATAAAAGAACGAACAAAGTGGAAAGTTCGGGGCCTGTCCAGTTGGACCGTATAGGGATGCATACGCCCGGAACCACGAGTTTCTCTGTTGGGAACCGTGAGTGGAGGAACTATACTGGACAATTCTTCAGAGCAGAAATGATGTAACTTTGAAAAATTTGCTTAAATCTATGTTCTTTTCGATCTTAATGACACTTTCTAACATGGAATACCTTGACCATAAGGTATTGGGCTACATGTTTTAGCAAGTTTTGCGAAATATGCCATAAAAACTTCTTCTTTAATATATACCAGGATTTTTGAAACAATGTTTTTAAAACAATATTAATTTTTAGTAAATATTTCGTTGATTTTACACGTAATTTGTATTAATAAAAGAATACTATGCCAATAATAAAATTATACTAAGTCAAACTTCAGAATTAAAAACATTTTAGTACTTGTTTAAGTCGGAAATTTGCCAGTGTTTCTTTTCCGCACTAGTGCGGAAAAGTGACACTTTCCAAACTAAACTGCGTGCGGAAAAGTGCTGCTTTCCACACGCTAGTAGAAAAAATATTTTTCATTGATTTACAGGGTTATTTTTTAGTTGATATATTTCTCTTACTACAGTATAGAATGCAAGAAAATACGAAAAATTTTCAATTAAAGTTATGTTATTTTGGATTTTGGTGTGACTTTTTTGCATAAATATCTTTATTCTGTACAGATTGTACTTGTAGTCATAAAAACAGTTCATATTAGTAAAAGAAAAAGGGATAAATTGCTGACCTAGAGTGTTTTTACAAAATCAAAAGCACCCATCAAATAACTCCCCCAATTCATTTTCATGTACCACTAGCTTTACAACAATAAATTAGTTTCTGACTCAGTTTAATTAAAATAATCTTGTTTGATAATTAGAACAATTTAAATCGAAGGCCTAACTTCTGGGTATTGGATTAAAACAATAGTATTTGTTAAATAACAATGAAAGATAAAAATCAAAGGAAACTATATAAATATAGTTTATATTGGTTCCAAGTAAAGAAAATATTCTACCTTCACCCCTATTAAGCCAGGCCTTATATATTTTTTTAAAGTCATAAATAAAAATGGTGAAGGTTTTAAGTACTTTACTAACTCAAAATTTATTTAAATCAAATTCAATAAAAATTAGACTTATTTTTAAAGCTGGTAATTTTCCCTTTAATTTGACCTATTACAGAGTTAATTTACTCAAAATATCAAGCCGAGTTAAGAGTGAAAACTTGCCTAAATGCCGTAATTTTTGCAAATTTTACAATGTTTTTGCACTAATTTTGCCATATCTCCGGTTTTAACAATCAGATCAATGTTTATACAACGTCATCTTGTAGATCTTTTTTAAGGAACAAATTTTATTTAAAAAAATCCATTCGTTTTAGTTCAGGAGCTAGCGCCTTATACACAATTAAATTGTTTATAACAAATTTCCGTCACTTTCGACAGAAAAGCAAGTTTAAAATTCGAATTCAGTGGGTCAAAATCCATAGGAATACATTTTGAAACTTCGAAGACTCTAATGGGCAACGGAACAGCCCTGGCCCCTCCTATACTAACTTAGCTTAGCGATATTTATATAATTTTTCGTACCATCATATTGTGATTGCAGATAATAATTTGATTTATCCAAAGTTGACTTTTTATCCTTCTTTTTGTATAGGTTATCGCACAGAACGGACGCTCTATTTTGCAAATTATTAATATTTTGCAAAATTTGCGCTTCCTGCTTCTTGTAATTTTCAATCTCATTGCTAACTTTAAGATTCTTCTGTTCAAGAATCAAATTTTGCTTTTTCAGTAGATTCAATTTGTGAATACCAACCACTGCCTTAAACTTAGTAAGCCTCGATACACCATATTAAAAAAAAAAACATAATAATTCAGGTGGTCATAAAATTCTTGATATTAAACTCCAAAGTGAAGAACATACAAATGCATCGCTAATAACAAAATCAAACTGTTACAAAATAAAATAACTATAAATTATTCTCTATCATGACATTATTCAATTTCTAGACTCTAGAAATTTCTTGTCTTGATCTGGTCTTGATTTTCATTACTGCCAAATATTTTTATAATAAATCCATGAAATACGGCCACGTATCACTAAATTAATATTAAATAATTTTTTGTATCGAAACCGCGTTAAAACAGTAAAAATAAAGTTATAATATATTAACTTTATTCTCTATCATACACTATTAAATTTTTAGACTCTATAAAATATCTTGTCCTGATCTGGTCTTAATTTCATTACTACTGAATATTTTTTTATATTAACTCCATGAAATACGGCCCTGTCTACAATAATATAATTAATGTGTTTTGATGGTTTTCATTACGACAATGTAGCCAGCTTGTTGTAATCAATGCTGCGACTACACTGGACGAGGACGAAGGATAATGGAGTCACCGCCACCCCAATCGATACAACAACGCTCCAAAACTCTACTGCCGCTACCGTTTGCGTGAAGCGGTGCAGCATTTACGAGGGTCGTAAGATATTTTTGCCAACACCGTTAAAAAAAATGCGGGTTTTTTAATCGTTAACATGAAGATAAAGTACTCCATTGTAGTACACTACATAAAATATTTAAAAAAGTAACTTTTTAACACTTCAAAGCTTTTTTACACTTTGAATTAGTGTTTTGTTTCCATGCCTACTACAATAAACTTAAATATCAATATATGCAATGGAAAAGTAAACGCGGCATCAGCTGAACCAAACGGTCAAGTTACCTTTGATTTCGTCATTATTTCTTTTAGTTCATGTGTCACTAGTTTTAAATTTGACAGTTTGCGAATAGATTTAATAGAAATTATTTTTTAAAATTAATAGTAATAATCTCCTTATAATAATCTTGTGTATGAGTAATAATAATTGGGATGACTAAGAAATTGAATAGAAATTTATACTGTTTTAGTATTATTTCTACAAAAGTAAGTACATACAATTTTCTAAGAATTAAATCATAACGGCATAGTTATAAAGAGGATAATTGTCTTTTAAAAAATAGGAAGGCTAATTTTTTTGTTGCAATATTGGTAATGGCTGTGCTGCAAAATTATTAACATTAAATAAATGAAACATGTATAAACTGGTAATTTGGGAAATTTTTATACGTTCGTAGAAAAATATAGTATGTAACACATGCATAAAGTGTCTTTTATTTACTCATGGGATTGCTGCACTAACGGCTCGTGCTGTCAAACTTCCCATTCGTGAAAAAAAGTAGCCCTTTATGCATTTGTTACATAAATTACTATTATACACACACCTCCAAAAGTCTTGGCCTCCCTTGATAAGTTTTAAGTTGTACTCAAAAATTTTTTTGTGTATAAATACTCTATCAACCTATTATAAGAAATTATATAAAAAGAGTATTTTTTATGGTAAACGGTTTAATTGTACTAAATGATAAAAATAATTTAGTAGATCCTAGCTGCCAATGGCACTAATCTTCTTATCAATATGGAGTACTGATCAGACAAATATTAAAATCGTTGTTCGTAGCGTATCCAGAGTAAATATTATAATAGAAATTTTAAATGCCCAACAATTTTATTATTTGTCTGATCAATACCCGGATTGATGAGAAGATTGGTGCGATCTGGTAGCTACCACTTACCAAATTATTTTTAAGCTTTTAGTAGAATAAATCCGTTTAACTCTTTGGTTTAACATTTAAAAAATATATTAAAAAAGTAATTTATTTTAAAGTTCTTAGTTTTGTTGTTAGTTGATACTTCTCATTTTATTAAGTTTATTTAATGCCTAACTATAACCAACCAGAGCTAACCAACGATTTTATATTGAAGTAGTTGTGGAAAATATGTAATCCGCCATTTTGTGGCGACGCACCGGCTATCTTTGATTTTATTTTCTCATAGTGCTATTCTACGAATCAAATTTTAAAATTTCGTTGTTTTTAACTGTTTTGGCTTTATTGTAATAATCTCTTTTTAATATCTAATTCCATTTTAAATAAATAATTTTAAAAATCCATCCTTACCATAAAAACACGTTTGAAGCACAAAAACCAAAAGAGGGGTTGGTGCATAAGGGGCAAGGGGAAGAAAAAACGGAGTAGCTCAGGTGCATAACACTTTCCGTCACTGGAACGCCATAAAGTAGTAGAACGAAATGCTCCTGAGCTACTCAGGAGCGCTCTATTTGCGTCACTGGAAAGCCACTCTGTTTACGCGGTTTTACCTAACTTGACATATTTATTTGTTATTTATTATTATTTATTTAGGTCAAATCTAGTAATTGGAATTTGACCCACTTCATGTCGACCGATCGATCTAAAATTTGGTATACACTCTTAATCGTGATGACTATAAAATATATTACATTCTCTATGATTGTAAATCCAAGATGGCCCCGATAGAAAATGGCGGATTACATATTACTTTACTACAACCTCAATATAGGTATTAAATAAAAGGGCTTGATTGGTAAAATAGAGCTAGTGTGCTAGTCCAATCCAAGATGGCCGTCGCCACAAAATAGCGGATTTCATATTTTTCCCCAACTACCTTAATATGGGTATCAAATGAAATGGCTTGATTCGTAGAATAGCACTATGAGAAAATAAAATCAAAGATAGCCGGTGCGTCGCCACAAAATGGCGGATTACATATTTTCCACAACTACTTCAATATAAAATCGTTGGTTAGCTCTGGTTGGTTATAGTTAGGCATTAAATAAACTTAATAAAATGAGAAGTATCAACTAACAACAAAACTAACAACTTTAAAATAAATTACTTTTTTAATATAAATTTTTTAATGTTAAACCAAAGAGTTAAACGGATTTATTCTACTAAAAGCTTAAAAATAATTTGGTAAGTGCTAGCTACCAGATCGCACCAATCTTCTCATCAATCCGAGGTATTGATCAAACAAATAATAAAATTGTTGGGCATTTAAAATTTCTATTATAATATTTACTCCGGATACGGTGATTGGTGCCATTGGTAGCTAGGATCTACTAAATTATTTTTATCATTTAGTACAATTAAACCATTTACCATAAAAAAAACTTTTTTTAATATAATTTCTTATAATAGGTTGATAGGGTATTTATATACAAAAAATTGTTTTAGTACATAGAACAACTTAAAAATTAGCAAGGGAGGCCAAGACTTTTGGAGGTGTGTGTATAATAGTAATTTATGTAACAAGTGCATAAAGTGCTACTTTTTTACGAATGGGAAGTTTGACAGCACGAGCCGTTGGGCGAGTGCGGCAATCCCATGAGTAAAAAAACACACTTTATGCATGTGTTACATACTATATTTTATCTAAGAACGTATAAAAATTTCTTAAAGTATCTCTCTTTACTTGTCTAAGGATGCGATCCAGTGACTAACTTTTTAGTTCAAGAGCTTTAAGCCCTGGAGCGTGACGCACAAAAATTTTCGTCACTGGAAAGCAACCCAGGTCAAGCTAAGTAAATTCGTTTAAAAATGAGACCAACATTAAAGCAAAACATTGCTTTTATGTGGATGTTTTTAAAAGATCTCAATGTTCAATTCATATTAGGGGTAATTGCGTACGGTAATTTTAAAAACTACCATAAGAAGAAAATTATATTCCTCAAATTTAGGAGCAAAAAGAACTTTACGACTATGTAAACTTTCACTAAATCATAGAGGTGCACGCTCGTCGATACACCACAATGGAATATTGTCAGTCATTTTTCGGACGAGTCACGATTTGGTCTACAGAGTGATAGTCAGTAAAAAATCTAATAGAAATCCAGGCATGACGGATCTGTGATCGTTTGGAAAGGTAGACTTTAAACGCTGTTAGTTAAACACCGCTACGTCATACTTTAAGGGCATTAAAATGCCCCAAAAACACATTTCATCGACTACAGAAACTCTATATTTACATTTTGTGGTAGCTAGTTATTCTGTGCTACAATTGAGCGATGCCATAGATAACCTACATTTAGATCCGCAGTGGCAAGAAGCATTTTTCGGATTTATACGACCTCGCGCAGTGAGATTGGAAGAACATGCGCACTTAAAAGCCAGTGGCAAAATACAAACACCAGCACCCCGTACCCTTCGTCTGCGGTCTGACCGTGACGCTCCTTAGTAGTGCGAACAGAAAACCAGGACGCCGTCGACAAATTATTTCCAGTAATGCTGATAGTTTGTTTGGCGCCAGGTGCGTTTACCCTCAACTGGCTTGCGCACAAATCGGTTTTTCGCCCATGAAATGTAACTTTTGTTTCACGCAGGTTATAACAATGGCAATTCATTGAGATCAGTGAGCGATGCCTATCGTAAAAAATACATGACAGGTCGGTACTTTTGTGTGTAAACATTTTGTTGATGACGTAAAATCCGCGCGTTTATTAAAGAGGCCACCGACGTAATCATTATCTACGCGACATCTTCTGTAACTCTCTTTCATTCGCGGTTTCGGGGCTTCGTATCGTTGCCTAGGAAGTAGGCATTTTAAAGATTTGATTTTTAAAAAATAAATAACATTTTAATTACGGGATGAGGGAATAACAGGAGATTTTGCGCAGAAAATGGTGACGTCGGTGGCCTTTTTACTAAAAGCGCGGACCCTAGCTGTGTTGAACTTACAGCGTTCGTACTTTATTATGTATGCAGAGTTGGGTAATATTCGAATACTCGGTATTCTAAATAGTTTCAAAGACAATTATTGCTATAATTCTCTTTGATAGTATTCAGAATACATTTGGCTGGTACTCGAATACTATTTGAATAGATCTATTTGTTTGTTATTCGGTATTCGACAGAATACTTTTTTGGTCAGTAGTCGGTATTCTGGATTCTAAATATCGTTTTTAAACATTCTTGTATTCAAGTCCTGGTAATCGAATAGCCACAAGCGGCTCATCGAAGAGGCAAGAAAAGCTTAGCCTCTCCTTAAATTTAACCATAAATGCGGCAATACACATATCAAGCTGCGTCCAGACTTGCAACAATTTGCCAAACATCCGTCCAAACAAACCAACCTATTTGCGCGCTCCTTTTATGCAAAAAACCGACAAGCTCTGAATTACCGAGGAATAATTTCCTAAACCCTTGGAAAGACGTAAATTCCGTCCATGTACACGTCCGCGCTATGTGGGGCTATGTGGCGCGCTATTCGGCGCGGCGAATTGTTGCAAGTCTGGACGCAACATTACGTATTTTGCTTTAAATAGGTGCGGTACCCCAAAAGACTTACCGGCCTTTTCTGTGTTTATATATTCTTAATGACTTTAGCCTCCCCTGTTCTCCAATGCACGAGTCTCCACTGTCGAATAATGATATTTAAATAACGGTATTTAAATCCTGGTATTCAAATAGCAGTACTTGAATCCTGGTATTTAAATCCTAATTTTAAATACTGTTTAATTATTATTTTTAATAATATTTCTGTAACTGTTAGCTGCTGCTTCAAATGACATATTTTGATGTACAAAAAAACAATCACTATAAGACTTACGTATGACATGCATATTAGTGTTAAAAGAAAATATAATTAATTGTTCCTCTGCATTAAAAAAAAATCAAATCTTACAAAAACGAATAACATTAGAGTCTTCGTACTATTAACCAACATGAGTTATTTTTCTCCGTAGAATCTAAAACCGTCATAAAATTTAGGGTGTTACATTTAAAAAATATAACTTTGATACGTCACACTTTTTGAGATACCTTGTATAGATGAAAATAATTTTATACTGTGACCTTATCCGACCTCTATATGTTCCCAATTTAGTTTTTTTTAAACCCTATAGTTATTCAGTTACAGACCGTGTCGAATATGGTGGGCCACCCTGTATGGTTTTTAAATCCAATAATTTAAAATGTACAAATTTTCTAGATATTTTTCGTGAACAAAGAAAAGACATTTTCTCCAATTTACTACTCAATCTGGTCGCTGGCGCCTCTTCAAAGCAAATCGGAAAACTCGTCCAGCTTTTCCAGAAATTTTCCGCTATGCAAATGTAATAAGTCTAAAAGCCCGCCCGTTCTAATCTTAAATTCAGGACGCGTACCGGGTATAACATTTCACTGGTTTCGGGGAAAACTTCAATATCATAAGGGCAAAAAATAGCGGTTCGATTTCGTTTTTCAACGCCCTCAGTGTGGAAAACCGAGGTTTTCTCGGATATTTTACGAAGCATATTTTAAAATGAGTCTGACTTCTCTGACTTTTTTATTTTAATGAGTTTCTTCGCTTAAAATTGAAACCATTTGTGAATATGAATTTTAAGCAAAATTGTTAGAACCATTTGTATATAGCTACAGTAAGAAGATAAGGCACTTATAGTATGGGAGCTCACGATGCTAAATGGGGATTTACTTGAGCGTCATAGAATGCTATTAGGTTGCAAAGCTTAGATGATAAGAAGAAAAAAATGTTATATAATGTATAATATTTCATCGGTGGGGGAAGCGGCTATAGACTTTTAGATTTGTCAAAAAATACTATTATTATTTCGGCTTGTGGAAATCGTTTGGAGCGTTTTGGATTATATATTATTAGCTATCCCAAAATTATTTTCTTCAAAATTAAAAAAAACACGGTCAAGAATGTCAAAATGACGTTATTTTTTATAACTTTGTAGCTTTCCGTTTTCTTTACGTCACCCTCAAATTGTCAGATTAGTGGAATATACACTGTTAGGCATGTAATTAACTCACCCTTTCTTAATCTGACGCGCTCAAAAATTTCTAATGGATATATTTTTGTTTTTTACAATCGGCCCTGTATACGGGGCTCATATTTGGTGGAGGTACCTAACCACTGGGTACAAGATATCCAGCGGTATATTAATCTACCGCGCTGTAGTAAATTCCGAAATCCCCCAGTTGGGCTCCCCTATCATTATTTTTTCTAATTAAAACAATTTTAATTTTTATAGAGAACCAAAATGTAAACACATTTTAGAATTTTTTTATAAATTGGTGTATGTTCGACATCCGATTTATACAATGTTACATCTTTTACGTATAAAGAAAGGAGTAAAGCTTTTAAGGTGCAAGAAAATATAGTTTCGGCACTTTAGGGACTAAAGTGGTTACTTTAGTCCCTCGTTTCAGGAGCTATAGTAAAAAGTGCATTTATTACACCATTGATACCTTGGAAACCAAATATTTGGCACCCTTTCGAATATATTTTAAATTGTCTACCTTTAGACGTTATTTTGACATTTTTTTTAAATAAATTGCCTTACTATATTGATTTTTTTCCGCAGTATTTTCTTGTAAGAAATAATACAGGAGAGGAAAAGAAGTAAACACAGTAAACAAACCTTTACACTAAAATATCTTTTTATGCCTCAACGAACTGTATTCCCCCTTTGGTTAAAGCTACAAACTTTTCACCTCGGGATAAAAAGTTACACTTTGTCGCTTGGTGCATAATATACTATTTTGCACATTAGGGACTAAAGTGGTTACTTTAGTCCCTCGTTTTTGAGACTGAAGTAAAAAGTAACATTAACAAGTGTGCGAAATACCTTGTTAACGAAATATTTCGCATACTTTTCGAAAATAGTCGAAAATGTCTACCACCTGACATTATTTTAATATTATGTTTTTGATAGAGTGTCTTATTCTTCTACATTTTTTTAATATTATATTTTTTTGGTAAACAAAAAATAATATAAAAGTGTTCTTTTGTTCCGCGACGAATTGTATGTACAAACTTTTCGTCTCGGGATAAAAAGTTACACTTTAGTCCTTTAGCGCTTAATATACTATTTTTTTATGTAAACTAAAAAGGTCAGCAACTTTTTCTCCTATTTCAGCGTTGCTGCCAAGTAACTACCGATTTGGTTCACCGTATCAGCTTTAGCTAGAAACCTAACGGCTCTTTGGGGTAGTTTACACCCTTAAGATAGCACTGCTTAGTAGAAACATTATGTTTCCTTTCGGACCGCCAACTCGATACAAAGTATGTATTCTTGGCCTACATCAGACCATGGTTTTATGTACAAGGTGACGCTTTTGGTGTTTATGTAGGGTATTATAGAACCTAAAAAGAAATAAATCTGATTTGCACAATGTTAGTTGCATTTTTTAAAACAGTTTTAGAGGTTGAAGTACGTCCTGGGTTGCTTTCCAGAGACGAAAATTTTTGTGCGTCACGCTCTAGGGCTTGAAGCTCTTGAACTGCGTCTCACTGGAACGCATCCTTAGACAAGGAAAGAAATTTTAAAATTTCGTTGTTTTTAACCTTTCTTGGCTTTATATTAATAATCTCTTTTTAATATCTAATTACATTTTAAATAAATAATTTTAAAAATCCATCCTTAACCATAAAAAAACACGTTTGAAGCATAAAAACCAAAAGAGGGGTTGGTGCATGAGGGGCAAGGGGAAAGAAAAATGGAGTAGCTCAGGTGCATAACACTTTCCGTCACTGGAACGCCATAAAGTAGAACGAAATGCTCCTGAGCTACTCGGGAGCGCTCTATTTGCGTCACTGGGTAGCTTTCCAGTGACGAAAAATATTGTGCGTCACGCTCCAGGGCTTGAAGCTCTTGAACTGCTCTAAAAAGTCAGTCACTGGAACGCATCCTTACACAAAGAAAGAGAGATACTTTAAGAAATTTTAAAATTTAGTTGTTTTTAACCTTTCTTGGCTTTATAATAATAATCTCTTTTTAATATCTAATTCAATTTTAAATAAATAATTTTAAAAAATCCATTTTTAACCATAAGAAAACACGTTTGAAGCATAAAAACCAAAAAAGGGGTTGGTGCATGAGGGGCAAGGGAAAAGAAAAACGGAGTAGCTTAGGTGCATAACACTTTCCGTCACTGGAACGCCATAAAGTAGAACGAAATGCTCTTGAGCTACTCGGGAGCGCTCTATTTGCGTCACTGGAAAGCCACTTACTGGAAAGCCACTCTGGTTAACCTATTTTCTTTTGGAGATACAGAGTATTTTTCAAATTTTGTGAATTTGGATATAAGAAAAAAAATGTAAATTGCAAAACTTAAGGGATTTCTATGTAGAATTCAGTGGCGTACCTTAATTTTTTCCATTAACTTTTATTTTAAACTAGAAAATTGAAAGAGTTTAAACTACTTACTGCTTATAATTTCCTTGCACTGCAAGGTTGCATCTGACAAACACTGTCCGATCTGGAGATTTTTACACTAGCCAAAGTTTTTCCTTCAGAGCAATTAAGATCACCATCCGAAAGCCGGTTTTGAACTATTTGGTTCTCATCAGTACGTTGCAAAAGAGTTACAAGAAGTAAGGAGTTTTAACTCTTTCATTTTTGTAGAATTATTTTGACTGCTTGTCAAGAATACCTATTTTTGTTTATTGGTTTCGCGCACCTAAGTTCGCTTAGTTTTTCACACTATCGATGGAGGGCGTGATGGACAATAAGCTACTATGTTTATTCGTCATTGTGATTTCATAAGGAATTTCTTTGGAGTTCTCGCCTACTCCGTACTGATGAGAACCAAATAGTTCGAAACCGGTATGCGGTTGGTGATCTCAATTGATTCGAAACGAAAGAAAAACCTTAGGCTGGTGTGAAAATCTGCATTTCCAGATAGGACTGTGTTCTGATGCAACCTTGCAGTGCAAGGAAATTACAAACACAGGGAGTTACTTTCATTTTTGTGGAACGAGTTCGAATGCTTGTCAAGAATACTTATTTTCGTTAAAGATTTTAACTTGATTAAATGAAATAACCTGTAAAAAATCAATCACTATTTAAAAGATTTTATAAAATGTTGTAAAAAAACACATTTTTGGTGTACGTATCCAATTTCTCATAGTTTTAAAAATATAACCATCGTCAGGAATTCGATAATTCAATTGCTTTTACTTCTCGCAATATCCAGTACGAAAAACAAAATGACACCACTCTATACATAAACAAAGAGACGTTTTTTTACCGGGTGTCTTTTTTAAAATAAAACAGGTAAATTCGTTAAACAATATAAATGTAGGTGATATACTTGCGTACCAAATTTTACTGTGATATTTTTAAAAAATAATAAATTTCCCAAGCAGCAAGCTGACGTCATTATAACGTCATTTTTGGTCATTTTTCGTCATAAGACGTCATCAAACCAAAATTATGACGTCATTTTAACGTCATTTTCTTGACGTGTTTTTGACGTCGTTAAAGTGACGTCTTCTCGACGTCATTTTTGGTCATTTTTCGTCATAAGACGTCATCAAACCAAAATTATGACGTCATTTTAACGTCATTTTCCTGACGTGTTTTTGACGTCGTTAAAGTGACGTCTTCTCGACGTCATTTTTTCGTCATTATAGTTTATAAAAATCTAATGACGTCATGTTTAGAAAACACGCCAGAAAATTTTTGTGACATTATATAATTTGTGTATAAAACCCAACCATCATATGACAGAAAAATAAGACTAAAAATTTTACGAAATTGCAAGCAGTAATATGTTTACTCCATATTATTATTTAACAAATATAATTTGACTATATAAAATATTGAATCATTTTAGCTTTTGAAAGAAAAGTATATGCGTCAATTTTTGGTCATTTTAAAGACGTGATTATGACGTCATTAACGGGACGTCTTTTGTCTGTGACTCAGGGAGGTCATTTTAACGTCATTGTGCCGTCATCTTATGACGTCTTTGCTGACCAAAAATGACTTAAAAGAGACGTCAAGAAGACGTCAGCTTGCTGCTTGGGTCATGGGATTACTGGCTGGGGATCCTATATTTGATGAATTTTCTTAAAAACATCTGAACCGAATTTAAAAAGTTAAAACTGTTAAAGAGAGAAGCTCTTTAAGATGATATATTACTTAACCCCCTTCCCATTTAAACTTTTTGACGTTTGTGTAGGTGGGGAAAACCCTGAGCAAGTAAATATTGACAAAATGTGTCTCCCCAAAAACAGAAATGATGTGTTTTAATATTTTTTGGTAAGTTTGCAAATAATAGAATTATACGGGGTGTAATTGTAATTGTTGTTATTTGGTTTTAGCGTTTTTCATATTTTATTAAGTTTACGGTACCTGTAGCCCGAATAGGGTGCATTTTAGGAGATATGTTTATACAAATAAGTCTATTTTAACCTTAAAAATACGCCCATAAAATATATACAGGGTGTTCAGTAATTATTGCACCATTTTAGTTGCCTATTTAATGTAGAAAATAAACCTTACTCTCCTATATAAACATGTCTGGAAACGTTTCCTTACAAAGTTGTTTTATCATAATTTTTAAACCAGACTAAATATTCAGTTGGTACCAGTCTAAAGAGCGGGCGTGCGACAAGAGGTCGAGCGATTTTGCGGAATACGAAGGTCGCATGTTAAATTCGCCCGCCCGCTGGGTTTTAAAAAACTCGCTCGCTCGCTTGTCGCTGGCGCGCTTTTAGTCTGGCCATTCCCTTAGACGTGTAAAAGCTTAATTGCGTTCTACAACGTCGCAAGATCGTCTATGTCTTTTAAGCGTTCATAGTCAACGAATTGAAGCATTAAAGGACATTTTTATTAAAGATGTAATAAATAAATTTGGCCAAAATAGAAGAATATTTTTATTTTTGTTTTTAGAGTAATTTTATCTTTAGTTCTGAGATTAAGTGATATTGTATATCATTACTGGTAAATTTTTACCGTTGTTCTTAGGTTCGAATTTTCCATATCCCTGCATGAATATTTAGACGGTTGTGTAAGATAAGATAATTTTTGTATTAATGAAAATAAGCAGTGGCGCAACTAGCGACTGGTTTTTGGGGAGGGCTTAAGTCCTTGTTTATAGAGTATATTTGCCGAAAAACACTTAAGTACTTTAAGTGTGCAATAATTTTTTGGGGGCTAATCGCCGTTTTGGGGCGCTAAGCACCCCCTAGCCCCTTAATTGCGCCTATAAAAATAAGCGATTTTAACGTCAAGGTATTTCAAATAAATAAAAAATTCTGCCTTGCCCCGGATTTCATCCAGGCGGCGCCCATGCGTGTATGTTGTCGGAAAAGTATAAATTTTCACTTGTAATACCACTAGTGCTAAATTTATTTCCGGAAATGTTTTCAAGGTCACGAATATTTTGAAAATTATCCCGAGCCGCAGGCGAGTTCTTAGAATATTCGTGGCCGAGAAAAAATTTCCCGGAATAATTTAAGCACGTGTGGTAATCGGTAAGAAAATTTCACACCAAGTTTGTGTTAAATAATATCCTTTTAAATTAATATTTATTACTTTGACACGAGCTTTAAAATTTTACTATAAAATAAATATGATAATTTTTCTAGAAACCTGCGGCAACTCCGATTTTGACGAAATGTGGTATACGGCGTTTTTGGGGCGCTGATCACGAATCTGAAAGAATTTTTTGGCGGAAACGTTTCGTTCTTGAGATATTCATCATCAGACTCGAAATTTAAGTTAGTCCTATTTTTACAATATTTCCCCTTCTTTTTGCACACAATTCTTAATTTAAAGCTAAAGTGGCACACAATATTTGATTTTCACCTTTTAAAACCACGTTTTTACGTATTTTACATTATTTTTGCATTAAATTGCATAGCTATACTTTGAATCATTTCAATCCCAGTGTGCCATGAAGCCCTATGTGTATGTATGGTTGCCGCATTATCAAAGAAAAGCCACGCAATTCAATGCAAAAATAATGTAAAAACGTAGAAAAACGAGGTTTTAACAGGTGAAAATAAAATATTTTGTGACACTTTAGCTTTAAATCAAGAATTGTATGCAAAAGAAGGAGAATATAGTGAAAATAAGCTTAGTTCAAATTGCGAACTTTGATAATGAATATCTCGAGAACGAAACGTTTCCGCCGAAAAATTCTTTCAGATTCATGATCAGCGCCCCAAACCCGTATACCAAATTTCGTTAAAATCGGAGTTGCCGCAGGTTTCTAGAAAATTACCATAAATATTTTCCATTTTACCAATTGTAGTTGCAAATAATAATATATGTAATTTTAGAGCTTATCATTGTTTATTCATTTATACTATATATACCTTATATTACTACAGTTGGTAAAAATAGTTTATTTTAATTTTTTTAGACCCATACCTTGCTTTTGTTTGCTCTTCACTTATGTATAGTACTTCAGTCTTAGGATATTATGTTACTAACTGTAGTTGTATAAAATTGTCATTTAGGGTCTTAAAACCTTACATTATTTTATATTATGTTATGTCTGAACTACTACAACTGGTACAAAATAACATTTTCTTTAATTATGTCTGTGAATGACAGACATGACTTTAAAACAAATTCAATAATTATGTCAAAAAATTTCCATTATAATTCGCTCCAGGGTACCCCAGGCAGGAGAACAAAATTTCCGATAAATACTTGTGTTGTCATGGTAATGCAACCAAAACTGCACATTTGATTGGTCAAAAAACAGTGGTGTGGAATTTTCGATAAAATAGACCTGTTTTTACTATTTCTTTTAAATATTTTACCAGTATAATCCCCTGCAATCTATACCACAAAATCTAATCCGTATTTGGATAAAAGACCGCGGTGTGTAAACAAAACAAATGGGCGAATGTCACGCCATATAACCTGTGTTAGTCCATTTAATTAATTTGAAGTGAATAATAAGCTTTGGACATGTTTTAAAGCAAAAATCATTACTGTATAAAGAATTGAGAAGTAAATAGTTAATTAAAGTTCTCATTTAGAACAATTTAACACATAAAATAAAATTCTTATAAGAAGAATATGGATTTTCCTAAATATATATTTTTAATTTAAAACAATTTTTCTAGAAAGAAAGCAATGTTTTGTTGCAAGCAATCGCATTACATTCTCTTCTTATTAGATATTGTTATTTTTACCATATATTCTTTAAACAAGTATATATTCTTAAACAAGACCCAATTTGTCTTAAATAAAGAATAATAAGATAAGCGATATTTAAGAAAGCCTATTAATGCAGAAACACATTTAGAAAATATCATGTAGAGAGAAGAAGAAAGCATTATAATTTATGAGTTAAAAAAAAGTTTACTTGACTGAATATATTTTTAAGCTTCTGCCCAAAAGATATTTTCAAGAATATCATCTACAAACAGGAAGAATATATTCTTTTCATTCACATTTAAAATCTTACCAGTCAAATCATCTGCGTAAAAAAACAGATTTAGGAAAATCGCCGAAACACGCGATGACATTTATTAAGAAGGAACGTCTTTTTTACATAAAAATGAACCTTTAACCCCTTAACCACGAGGACCAACACCCCAAAATTCTTAAATAAGAAGGGTGCCAATTATACATTATTTTAAAGCTCCTGACGAGTACTTTATAACCCTGAAATTGAAAGTTAATACCTTTACCTACTACAAAATGGCGGTAGTTTAAAAATTACCTGAATACCTGATTTGAATGGCCATATTTTAAAAATTAATGGCTTAGGGACTAAAGGGGCACCGTCCAATATTTGTAAACAATGTTCCCCTTTAATAAACATCTTGATGTGTTTCGGAGATTTCCTTAAAGCTATCTCTTTTCTCAGATAACTTGAGTGGTGTGTTTTTAAATGAACACCCTGTATACAACTCACAACGTGTCTTGGGTTAAAGCAAACTGATTTATATATAGAAGTGTCTGAAAATTATATAAAAATGACTTAGAACTTTTTTCTGTCAATTCTTGTATAAATATGGATATAAAATTAATTAAGAGCATTAAAATATCTTTTAAAAAGGTCCTCTTGTTGCATTACCATAAAATAAACTGTTTCCGAGAAAAACGACTTTTAAACATTTACATACGTTTCATTAGAAATTCTGATTTTTAAAATTAACAAAGCAAGCCTTGAAAACAAACGTTGTTTATGGGTAATTTTTATTGATATGTATGCAAAATTTGGTGCAAATCAGTACACTAGAAAAAAACCACTCTTTCTTCAGCACCCTATATATCCGTTAATTTTGAGTTTTCGAAAAAATTGTATGGAAGTTTGTTGCATTAATTTTTTGTGCAGAATCGCCCACAGAAATCCTGACGCGTAATTTCCGGACACCCTGTATAGATAACTCATTAGTGACTTGGTGGTTTATTTAATACGTAGTATCTCGTTAATATTATATTCGGTATCGGAAATGTTTATCATTATTATGTGTTTCTGATTTTTAAACTTATACTTCTAGGAAAAACACGTAAGTATTTTAAAAAGTCAAAATAATTCATAAAAACATAAATTGTACGTAAAAATTTTCCGATAACATAAATTTTGCCTGCGACCTTAAAAATAATGACACCTAAAAATATTAATAATTTCGGTGCGTGGATCAATACCACTGCCAATAAATTCATAACACTTTATTTTAGTTAATGTTTTATTTTTAGACTATATTTTTCAGAGCAAAGAAAATGTAATTACAAACAATATGTTAAAAATTCTTTGGTATCTGAATTAATTAAGTGTTTATAAGTTACCTGTAGCATATAAGGTCAACCTAACGTTAAATGTAAAAAAATACCTCAAATGATTTTAAAAAATTAGGCAAAATTTAGTTTAGATCAAAGATTGCCTATTTATTGTTAAAATAAATTATAAATAAAATTACAAAAATAAATATGGAACCGGCTATAAAAATTATTAAAAACTCCTTTTTATGGGCCTTATTAAACTACCATAGTAAAATAAGGCGCAATATATATATATATATATATATATATATATATATATATATATATATATATATATATATATATATATATATAGTATATATATATAGATATAGATATATACATATATTTTAGGAAAATAATTAAAGGAAACTTTCAATATTTCTTATCTTAATAAACCTTTGGTTTATAAGTTATAATTAGTTGCCTTTCTCCTGGGCTCATTTTTATAAAAGTATAGTTGAAATTAAGAAATACATAGATCTTAAAAGCGAGACTTATATTTCTTTCCTCTACCACTTTCTTAAAGCCACTGGTCTTGGTATCTACCCTCTCTCTCTCTCTACCCAAGCCGCACAAACGTTTTCTTTTATTAGTAGGTATGGCCCAAGGTGGGCCTTATTAGCCGCTGGACACAATTTTCAAAAAAACACCAACGGTGCAACCAAATAACTTTTTTCCTTCCAAAAACTAAAAATTTTCAAAAATATATATTTCCTTACTTCTAAATAATAATGAAATCCGAATACTTATAGTTTTCTTTTGGCAATAATCATAAATCCTTATGATGATACCGCACCCTGTCACAAGTTAAAGTGAAAAACGATGGTTTACAATTTCATATTTTCACCCTTGTTAAGAAAAAAAATAAAGAAAATTTAAATTGCAGGTTTTTAATGACAAAATTTTTTTAAAATTTAAACTGCAGGTTTTTAATGTTTAAAATATGGTATTAAACATCATTTACCTAACAAGGACCACGGCAAATGCATTTTCCTGGGCAAGTGGCTTTCAAATAACAATTATTTTCATGAAGTCATTTGCCCAGACAGAAGAGCATTTTCCTAGGCAGAATCATTTGCCTAAAATAACTATTTGCCTGTAACATATATAATAATTGGTGCCGCATTTACTAACAATGGAACATTAACACCATTAATTGCGATATTTTAGCTATATTTCTAATAATTTATAAAGGATAAGACGTATTTTGAAAAAGTTTTATCACTCTGTTAAAATTTGGATTCAGAAAAATATCTTAATATGTATATAAAAAGGATCAGTTGACTATTCGAACTTCGTATTTTTGTTTGTTGCAGTGGAGTATCATTTCTCTTTAAAAATTAATAATCTTAATCTTTTTTCAAAGCCACTGAAAGAAATTAAAATAAAAAATACTGTGCATCTCAGACAATTTCTCTTAATACGTAGTGGTTATATACGAAATTTTATTAAGATATTTAAAGATATATTCTTAACAAGATATACTTTTTAAAACTCAATATCTAAAGTTAGCATTTGTAAAATAGGTTTAAGTATTTGAATCTCTTCTTCTTAAAATCACTTAGAGATTCACACCCTTAAGAATAAGCATCTTTATCTAAAACACTCCGTAGCAAATGTACCAATTTTTTGTACGGTGCCTTCTCTTAACAATAGAACAGGAACAGTGGCCTATTTGCGATTGTTTAAGGTCTAGCCACACATAATCACGCAACAAGCCCGCAGCGTGACACAGCCAACGGTCTTGTGAAATGTGGGAGTAGGCGGGGCAATTAAATATTATATTTATAATTTTCCAAGAACTTTATAAAAAGTTTCTTGAAAAATATGTTTTTCAGCTTAGGTCTAGGCGACACCGCTGCTCAAGTTTAATACCTAACAAAATAAGGGAATATTTTAATAAAAATATTTATTAAACTGGAGTAAAATGCTCTCATAAACTGACATAGTAGGGACCCTTCACAATGGATTATAAGTTTCGTAAAAACATAAATATAATCAGACTCAAGGACAAAAAATAAAGGTGCTGGAAAGATTGGGTAAGATAATTTAGAAAGTATGTGCATTTAATAAAATCGCAGAACCTGATTTGTTTAATATATTGTTAGAAAATCAGCAGAGTCATATTGCTATGCTGACTCCATTTAGTTTTTAAAAATACAAGTTTTTGGCATATGCTAAGTTTCGTATGGAAAAACATCGGGACTCGGGTAGTAGATTTCAATGTATTAAGCAGTACGGAATAAATGTTATGTTATTGATAATTCGGGCTTGTAATTTTTAAAGTTTAAATAAGATTTATTAAGTTATTAATATACTATAAATCTACAATACTACGCTTTAAAGCTAGTTCATAGAGACGCGAAAAGCGAATTACCAAAGCAAATATTTGGCCAAAAAATTCGCGTTTTTTTGTCATGTTCATACAGCTGCGAAGTTCGCCGAAATTTTAGGCACAACATAACCTACAAATTTCTATATTGTTTTTACTTCAGTGGTGACGCTACGCTTGGGTTCTTTTTGTTTTTCCTTTTAATAATATAACATTTATCTGATGTGATAAATAAAGAATATTGCACATTTATTTGGCAACTAAGACGTAGAAACGCTGCAAATTTGTTATAAATGAAAAGGGCTAAAAAAGTTAATATAACTTCAAATCAAAATACACAAAACACTTAAGAAAATGAACACAAAAATACTGTCCCAAACAGCTAATAGAATGACATAAAAATAACAAAAACAAAACTGTTCTTGAAAGGACATATGACAAATAACTTCTTGTTTCTACGCATGTGCGCACGCGAATATTCGCAAGAAATTAAAATGATCTCAAGTTTCCCGCCCACTAGATTTTAAATTTAGCGAATTCGCAACATCTTTAAACTATCTTTATTTTGAATTACCCGCCTCTAATTTTATGTGAAATTGACCAATGAGAATGAAATTCGCGTTTCGTAATTCGCTTTTCGCGTCTGTATGAACTAGCTTTTAAATGATAGCTGATCCTGTAATAAACGGTGATAAAAAAAGGTTAACACATTGTTATAGTTAGGACCAGAGTTTATTCATTCTGAAAGAGTTGCAGCAAAGTATTTAATGTAGACAAACCCTTTTGTGAACAATGATTTATTGCATCAATAAATAATACACCCGACGAGTTTATAATTCTTTACAGCACGTGTCAGCTTTTATAGCAGGACAGAGACGAAATAAGATGATGTTTTGTAAGTACGTGATACGCGTTTTAGCAGTTTTTTTTATTTATCGAAAAATATGTAATCAGGCTCTGGCAAAGGCTATGTGCTTTCGAAAAGGTTTGTTTACTTTATCATTTTTGTGCACTTGGCGGCATTGCTTTGAAAATGAATTATAGGTGGTTCGGGCTTTACCTGCACTTAAAGTTTGGATAAAAAGAAATAAAAGTAAGAAGAAAAATCTATTTTAGTTAAACAAGGATCCCTAGTTGCAACATAATGTGGTAAACTCGGTTTAAAAAATATATTTAATATTTTAAGGACATTTTTTTTTAAATTTCCAAATCAATCTGCCTTACTTTTCCCTGCCATTGTTAACCTGGGTCCGGTACGAGCTCGGTGCGGTTATGTGTAGCCAGACCTTTAATCGTCAATTTTACCCGTCTACTTATGTGTACCCATCTAAACATATGCAGACATATCTTTATAATGTAAACATAAATTTTTATTTACATTTCTCCACATAAAACTCTCCCCCGTCCCACAATAACCGCCCTCGAAACTTCTCTAGAGTTCGGAGTTAAGAGCGAGTTTTGGGCCATAAGGCGAAGTTATTCGCTTAATGCAGTGTAGCCATTAACCGCCTCCGTTGGAGTTACTCCTTTGGGGGCACAAAGTCGCCTTTTCATTCCCTTACCTCCTCTCTTTTACGCCTTCAATGTTGAAGTTTGTTTTGTATTATAGAATGAGCTGTGTTCAAAATTTATTTTTATTTGTACTGTTAATGTTGCGTTAAGAAGCTTTATTATATATATATTTTTTTAAATTTGTAGCTAGTAAACTATTTTTAAAGTAATACAATATTATTTGTAAATTAAATGATATATGTAAGTGTTAATCGGGATATCAAGACATATTTGTTTTTTTTTTGGTTTATACAGGATGTTAAACTGTATGTAACTGTCGTTGGTAAACTATTTTTAAACTAATAAAATATTATTTGTGAATTAAATGATTAAAGTTTTAATGGGGATACACATAATTGCTTTTTTGGTTAAAACTTCTTACACAGTGTGGTAGATATACAGGGTTCCCCAAAATAGGATTCCCAATTTATTAAAACAAATCAAACCAATTCTTTCTTTCTTTAACGCCCAGAAATCGTCTAAGCTAGATGACAAATTAACGGTCTTTAAAAAAATGCGCTCCAGAACTTGCACCTATTTTAACTCGGCTCTTTCAAATTTCTTATGACACAGGTATTATTCTGGGTAGTTCAAAAGTTGCACCAGTTTAACTTATCCCCAAGAAAGGACATAAAACTTTTTCCTTTTACTATAGACTAATTTCACTTCTCTCCATTGTTTGTAAAATAGTAATCAAGAAATTTTTACTTTGCAAATCCTTAAGTATGTATGAATTTTGTCATAATAGATCAACAGCTGATCTTCTATCATTCGTTACACATAACTAAAACACATCTCTTGAGTTTCGAAGTGAATCCATGATCGTTGCTCTTAAAATATCCAAAAAGTTTTTGACCAGATCTATCATTACGCGCTTCTCAATAAACTTTCCTCCTACGGTCTTTTAACCAAACTATGTTCTTGGCTCTCTAGTTTTCTTTCCATACAACGTCTATCAGTTATTGTGAATGGCCACTTTTTAAACTTTCATCAAGTTAATGCTGAAGTGCTTCAGGGCTCAGTACTGGCACCAACTTTGTTTTTTCTTCACATCTACGACCTCCTCTTTTCCACAAACCAATTCCATTTATAGTTTTGCTGGCGATAGTACCTTTACTCTAGCTTTAAGGTTCTCAATCCAATCTCTAAGCCTGACTTGGAAAGCAAGCGCAGGGCGATGCAGATATCCCTTTCACAGCACTTTTATTTAATATTGGATTGGAGCTCCAAAAATCTCGTCAAATTTAATGCATCCAAAACATAATCATGTTTCTTGTCGCGAAAAAGTATCAAATGCTCATTTTTACCTCTAAGCCGCCAAGTTTTACAAAGCAAGTACATATTGAATATTGTGGGTGTCATATTTGAGAATAACCTTTAACTGGCATACACGCATTATATCTATAGCTACATCAGCTTCACTTTGGAGCAAAAAGGTACTGTTTCCTTTGTAATTTATATTCTTTGTATGTACCCCCAATTCAACCCCCTCGAAATTGTTGTTCTTATATCTGGGAAATGGAGTTCCCCACAGCCTCAGCATTTTCGACTTAATTAAAAGAGCTGTTCGCCTTATTAATAATCCTTGTTGAGCCCATTTTATTTCTTTTATCTAATCGAAAAAAGCTGCTGTAATTTGATAGAAAGAAAAAAATAGGCGGAAAAGAAATTTCCTTTCTATTACTTGTCTTTACTCTGTACCATTTTTTCTAAATAGTTCGTAAATCTTCGACACTGGAAAAATAATAGACTACTGGACCTGAAAACGTTGGGTTCTTATGGAAAAATGCACCATTTATAAAAAAATGTACTGGTTATTTCTTAAAATAAATATGTTTTTTTACTTATGTTTCATTTATTTGGCATAGTCCGGATTTTAATAGTTTATCTTTTGCCTAATTAAAATGTATCTAGCTTTTTTCCATTTTGTATAAAAATTATAGAGGAGAAAAAGCAGCGACAAGATTTGCGTATAAAAAGGAGAGAGTTAGCGGGATAATATATAATATAATATAATATTATTAATCCTTTTGAATTAGCAAAAGTTGAAATTATGTGGTGTTTTAGATTGCATGGATTTAAGGAAAAAATTAATTAGTGAGCTCAAACCTCGTCTAAATGTTAAAGTTTAAACAAAATACAATATACCCACATAACATAAACGAATATGTTATTTTCACTAAAACACTAAATAAAAATTTGTTTATTATTGCGATCACAAATTGCAATTCGTCAATGTTTCCGAAAACGTTCGCTTAAAAAGAATGTAAACAAACGTCCAGCAGGTAAGAAGAGCGAGATCACTTTATACAAAACGCCATACAATAGAACAGGATAAAGGACCAGAAAGATCCAAATTGCCTTTCTATTGCCAGGCGTTCGTGTTGTCCATTCGTGAGTGCGGAACGAGCCGAAAGACTTTACGGAGTTCGAAATAAACAGGAAATTGAAAAATAGAGAAGAAATTTATTTCTTGCTAGATACGGAGTACGGGCTCTAAATTTAATATATGTTACTTGGGTAAGTATAAGAAGATATTTTCCCAGTCGCCAGACAGTTTCGACAGTTCCAACCTTTTGGCAGACAAACATTTTGGGGTGAACCAATGGTCCGAGGAAGTGAAATTTGTGTTATTTAACAACATATGACAAATAGTCCTGAATAAAAGTTGTAGGGTTTTCAAATAGGCATGTTCTAAAAATATTTTAATGTATACAGAATGTTCCAAAAAAGTTTTTTTGGTTAGTTTTTCTTTACATTGTGTTTTGGGGCACTCTGTATATATCAAAATATTTTTAGGACATGCCTATTTAGAAACCTTACAACTCTTATTAAATACTTTTTGTCATATCTTGTTAAATAACAGAAATTTTGGACTTCCTCGGATCATTAGGCCACCTCAAAATGTTTGTCTGCCAAGGAGTTGGAACTGTCAAAACTGTCTGGCGACTGACGAAATATCTCCTAATACTCACCAAAAAACATATACAAAATTCAGCTCTTACAAGATGACGAAAGTTAAGTTTCAATTCATTAACATTTATTACTTGGTACCTGCCAAAGCCACTATGAAGTTCATAGTCTATTATTGGTATTACCTATGTTGGGAGCATGTATTGACAAACTTTCAGCTTTTACAAGATAACGAAGGTCTGCCGCTCACGGGCTCTTAGGCCGCTTTCAGACGGGCGACTTTTTACAGTCGAAGTTGACCTCAGAAAGTCGATCGTTTTTGTTTGATTGTCGCTACTCTCAGTTGTCATTTAACAACCATGGAAAAAGCGATTCCTTTTCATACGGGCGTTTTTTCGACTGCAACCGAACTTCTGCCGCTGATTGTCGCCGATCCCGTCGACTGCCTACACGTTAGTTACAACTACAGTAATTGTAGTCGAAATTGGCGACATGACGCCGATATTTTTGTAGTCAACTTCGAACTCAAAAAGGCGCCCCTCTGAAAGCGGCCTTATTCTATACTTTGGCCACTATAAATTGATAATGAATACCTTGTGTGTATCTCCGGGTACTGTAGTTTTAAACCAATAAATTGCATTTTTTTATTGTGGTTACTAGGGTTACTGACTTTTAACCAATGAAATACATTTTTGTTCAGGTGTTTTTCTCAATTTATAGTGAACAGAGTATAATTTATAACAGATTTTTAGCAAATTATTAGTGTAATCGAGGATTTTTGCTTAAAAAAAACAAACAATATTGAAAACGTCAGAGCTTAGTGGAGCTTTCGAATACAAGCCCGTCACTTCTTTTATTACTACCAACAACTCAGTTTCTCTGGTGCCATTTTTTATCCATTAAAGGTCTCGGCCGGCCCTACATCGTCCTGGGTCTGAAAGTATATTGATTAAACGTCATCGTTTGGATTTGCCAAGTGGCCAAATACCGGCGACTGAGCGGTCCGGGTCGTAACGTAACGGACATGACATATCTGTGTGTATCGCTCTGCCGTGAAAAAGATGTAATCGCACCACTAATATAGTGTCCTAAGATCTGAATAGGAAGCGATCTGCACCCATCTGTTTACCGGATAAAAACTATTTTGTATTTGGGGGTTGCCTAAAAAAATATTGTTATAGTCCCTGGGCCAATTAATGAAATGAACTTTAAGATAGAAATAATTTTACAACGTTTTTAGGGGGTTCGTTTTGACGAGTCTTCCACGAATATTCTTACCGCCATATATGGAAGCGGCGCTTTCAACCCAGCCTGTCAATGTGAAATGTTTCGAGTGTCGGACTGGGCGAACGAGTTACTTTTTGTCGGACAAATTTACCACAATGTTTCATACGCAATTCTTAAACAATTTGCCAAAAGTGGTAAGGGTTACAGTCATGAAAGCATACGAATCAAAGACATGTTTCAGGTATCGGACCTGACGTGACCGTTACGTGACTGTAACTCTTACGATTTTTGGTATAATGTTTAACAATTGCAGGTGAAACATTGTGGTAAAGTTATCTGACAAAAAAATGACGCGTTTGCCCAGTCCGACACCCGAAACAGTTGACATGGTCAGGCTGGGTTAAAAGCGCCATCTTCTATATATGACGGTATGAATATTCGTGGCTAGACTCGTTTAAAGAAACCCCTAAAATGGTTTTAAAAGTAAGTAAGTCCATTTGATTACTGAGTCCATGGACTATAGAAGACTATGTTTAAAATTTAAAAAATAGCTTCAAAACTTTTGACACACCCTGTATAATGGCAACTCCTTTTTTAAATATGTTATAGGGCTGGTTAATAAAATATGTATGCTTAAATAATACAGACCGTACAGGATAGTTCCAAATTCGACGCTTTTTATAGGACACTCATGTTTCTGTATGTTTTACACAAATACTGACCCCATTTGCGAGGCTCAAATTTCTAAGCCAAATTTACTAGTGAAAAACCGCAATTCGCTATCTTGCGTCGTTAACTCGCTAAAACGTGTTTCTTAATTTCTTGCGTTTTCTTTTATCCATTTTAACTTTTTTATTTTAAATATTTTTAAATTCTGCAATAACATATCTACAGCATCTTTTTATGAAGATTGCAGATATGAGTTTAGTATTTTTTAGGGTGACACATTTTTGACTTATTTAGTTATTTTTGGAAATATTTAATGAAACGACCCTGTACATTTTTTCACTATTAAAATGGTTAAAAAATTACCGTTTCAAAAAATGTGTCAAATTTTATATTTCTTCTCAGCCGTTTCTGGAGATATTGCATATTTTGTCATTTATGACTGATATTGGTTAGATAGTAGGCCATGAAAAAGTAATTATATTTTACTTTAAACAATCTTTTAATTAATATTAAAATTTTTGTTTTTTATTGACTGTAATGGCGAAAACCATTTTTATTATTAATTTTTTTTACGCTGATGGGGGTAAAAAATAATCCAATTTTTTGGTACTTTAAATTATTTGGTTAATATTTTTCCCTAAGAACTGTTTATTCAGGTTGTATTAAAAGGTTAATATTTAATGTAACAAACAACCATTATTTTTTATATTTTAGTAATTTAAAGATAACCATGGAAAACAAATGCTAGCTTTTAGCTAAAAGAGATAAATTTAGCTTGTGTTTGATTTTTATGGCCATCTTTTACTTACCTGTATACAAAAAAATAATGATTGTTTTTTACATAAAATATTACGTATTAAGAAAGCCTGATCAAAATGTTTTTAAGGCAAAATATTAACAAAATAATTTAAAATACTTTTAAAATAGGATTTATTTTACCCTTATTTGCGATATTAAATTATTAATAAAAATGGTTTCCCGTCATTGCAGTCCATAAAAATAAAAGTTATAACAAGATTGTTTAAAGTAAAACATAATTACTAAAAGTTATGAAGGAATAAAGAAAACGCAAGAAATTAGGAAACACGCTGTAGCGCAAAGGACGCAAGATATCAAATTGCGGTTTTCACCAGTAAATTTTGTCTTTAAATTTGAGCCTCGCAAATGGGGGTCAGTTTTTTTGTAAAACGTACAGAAACATGAGTTTCCTATCAAAAAGCGTCGAATTTGGCTCCACCCTGTAAAAAAAATTGTAAATTTTTTCAAAATTTTAAATTTCAACAATTTAACATGGCTTTATTTATAAAATTGGAAAGAAAAAAAATAGTAAAGCAAATCAAATACACGGTGTCAAAAATGATGAGGTTATTTTTTAAATTTAAATATAACCTTGACCATAATTTTTAGGCAACCATTCTTGTTAAATGATTGCGACCATTCGCCATTTTTTTCTATCATAACTGCGGCCTCAGACGACCAAGTTTCACAAAAAAATTCGTAAGTAATTATTATTTTTTATTGAATAATGGTATGGTATAATTTAAGATCATATCTGATCTAAATTTCACTGTCAGAAAAAAATGTCAAAAATAAAATTTGTTTTATCAGACAGTTCAAGATTTAAAAAGTTTTAAAAATGTCCGGCGGGCCAGTCTCTAGGAAAAGCAGTCACTTGGATAACTCAGGTAAGCTATTTTTTTTATACAGTATGATGTTTTGGACAGTATTTGATCAAAATTTTACTTTAAGCATAAAAAATCAAAAATAAACTTATGTATATCTTCGTTAAAAGTTAAAAAAATGTCCATTGAAGAACCAGTTTCTTAAAAATCAGTTACTTGGACAACTAAATGGTTGTCTGTAGCGCAATTTGATTATACTTGGGATATGGCAAAATGGCTTAATGATTGACAAGGTAGTTACCTCTGTTGGTATTGACCCTGCCTTTAATTCTGGTGTTGTGGGTTCGAATTGTCTGTACATGAGACGTATCTAATGTGGATTTTTCTGGTTTTATCGTTGGAACTGTTTAAAGTGCTTTGCTTATTGCAGATTACAAAGTAATTACCTTTTATTTAAAATAAACAAAAATTACAAAATAAGTTCATAAAAATTTTTAAAAAATGGACAAAAAAAGTTGTTTGACCCATATGTATTAATCTCCTCAGTACTTCAGTGGCATGGGCACTATATTAAACGCAGAACCTTACCAAAGTTAACCAAGTAAGTGGCAAGTTTGTGTCTCAATTGAGGGACAAACTACCTCCGCCTGCTTTTAACAGGGGTGGACAGTGGTTGCTCAATTAGGTCGAATATAGGATATGCATGAATTTCTGACTATATGTATAGATACATACATTTGGATATACAGGCAAATCTATAAAGTCTATAAATAAAATTATCTAAAACTAGGTTGAACCCCGTCGAATTTGTCGTTTTTTTTACAGACAAACAAGCAAATATGACAAACAAATTTTGTCATATTTTGCCATTTCATTATGATAGACTAAATAGGTCGAATTTCAACGTATTTAATTTAGTTATACAGGGTGTCGGAAACGGTAACTTCATAAATGATAAGGATGATAAAATGAGCCAAAGAATGAATAGTACTTTCAAAATAGAAGAAAATAAACTTATTTTAAATATTTCAACAATAACTTTCATGCTGTTGCCACAATCCCAATAATATTTGGGCCACTAAATAACCCTATACTAATGGTTCTTTCTATATAGATAAACGGCTGTTCGATAAAGCCGGTAAGTCATTACGCGGTACTTAGCGAGTACCTTGACTTGGAATATACTTGGCAAGTATTTGTCGAGTTCCAAACAAGCTATCTATATTATGCGACTACTTATAGAATTGCGAGTTTTTGAAAAGTACAAGTACAAAACAAAAAGTAGCTTTTAAAGATAAACGAAAGTGAAACGACAGTTGGACGGAGGTAAACGGGGCGCGAAAATATCTCTTTTATCTGCACGCATGTCTTTCTTGAAAAGCTTAAGGAATGTCAGATTGATACATACATCTAAATATAAAGTTTACATTTGACTAAGAAACTTAAAGATAAAAATGTTAGAGCTAAACTAGAATCACTGGAAAAACTTGTGAATAAATATAGGTTAAAAGAAATAAGTAGACTACATTTTGTAAAATGTACTTCGTATTTGTCAAGTGTATAATATGTAAATATTTTTTGATGCAATAAATGTTTTGTAATTAATAAAATTTTTAAAAATAGACCAACAATTTATTTCGATACCTTTACTTTAAAGAAAACAATTGCGCCCCGTTTACCTTTACAATTTTATTGGCCCCAAGATCCCTGCGCCCCATTTAGCTGTTCAATAAAACTTTAGTGAAGGCCTTGCGCCCCGTTTACCACCGCCGGACAGTTTAAGCTGCTTCTGTAACAATCAGTTGTGGTTATGTTTTATTAAAAAATAGAAAAAGAAGTGCAAACGTAAAAGGTGGTGGGTTACATCTTTTAACAATAGTAAAAATAGGTAGGTATTTTTCTTTTTGTATATAAAGTGGGGTTGCTACCAATATAATACCACTATTGCTAATTACATCAAAAAGTTCAAAGTCCTCGAAAAAAAACGTTTAAAGATACAACCACAACTTAACAACATACCTACCGCCCAATAATATTCGACTAAAAATATAAAACGCAAATACTGACAAGCGACCCTTCAATTCGACTTGTCAAGTAACGCGTAATGTAGCGCTGGTAAATAAATTGCCAAGTCAAGTACTTGGTTCCTTTGACTTGTGACTGTTTGTGACAGCTCGGGGAGTGAAAGTAACTTGCCAAGTCTAAACGAGTCGTCGTATACACTACTTGCTACTTACCAAGTACTTGGCAAGTATCGCGTAGTGAGTAGCCGGCTTAAGTCGGAATTATACTGGGTGAGGCGATTTTTTAAAATTTAATGTGTGCATTTTTGGCACAGCTGACAAATTTGACATTTTGCTTTTACCGTTTGATATCTTTATTTTTTTTACTAAAAAAGAGACCTTATTTGAACCAATATCTTGGACCGTTTTTCATAAAATCGCAATTTAAATCTAGACATACCAGCATTTTGTATGTAATTCGAAATTTAATCCATATAGTGGTTAAGTTGGAAAAAAATCAAGTTTATAAACCAAAAAAGAAAGAACCCAAAAAAATTCTTTTCGATATTCATTAGAATTGCACGGTACACGTTGCTTCTTATTATTATTATTATTATTTTGATCGTAAGATCTCAAAACAAGAAACTTTAGGTCTTTTTTTATTTCCGTTCGACCACTTTTAAGCAAAATACAGCCAATTGAAAAACATCAAAAATTCGGAACTTTTTTGGGTATCCTTAATTTTTTCACTAGTGTAGAATAAACACCTTCCAGTACTTATCTAAAAAACAATGCATTTTCGGAACTATGTTAATGTGAATTGTTTTTTATAGCTATTTACATGTATTTTTTAACCGATTAAAAATAGTTACTACATGTAATTTTATAGATATATATGAATAGTAGATATATTATTCTCTCAAAAACAGTAGCGTGAAACATTTAAACAAAGAGCTCTTAAAATCTTATTCCCATTTTTCGAAGATTTGTTTTTTTTGAAAATATTTCTTAACAAAGAAGTAAGCTTCAGAACTTTTAAATTTCTTCTTTATTATTTGCTTTAAATGCTTTAACGGTTTAAAATCCTTCTAAGCCTTTTAAAGCCTCCTTATAGGTAAAAAAATAATTCTAAAATCACAGTTAAGATATGTTAATCCAGGCTGACTTAACGAGCAGTTTAAAAACCAATAAAATCTTAATAAAAGTCTGAATAAAGCTTCGACAAACCAAATTAAGCAGAGCTTAACAAACATATCCTTTAGATAAAGTCGGGGTTAAACGTGTGGCTAAATAAAGGGCGGCATAGAGCTAACAACACGCTGATAAGTATTCGGTATCGAATAGGTATTATATAAGACAGTGGCGTAGTAAAATAGTTTTTTTTTGCACAACGTGACATACTTTTGTTTTATTGGCGCCCAACGTGGGTCCTTCGTGTTTTAATGGCGCCCAAAAAGTTTTTTTGATGCCAAATGTGAATCATTGTTGTTTAATTAGTACCCAACGAGGATCTTTTTGTTTTATTAGCGCCCCACAATTTTTTTTGTTTGCTTGAAAGTCGTAGACGATGATGTAAGATAAGTAAAAACAGCCCAGCAAACACTATTTGCCGGCAATATACATTTTTCATATTGGCATTGATGGTAAAGCATTGGCAATTGGTGGCAATATTATGCCAACATCTAATACGCATTAAAAAGTCAACCCTAAATAAACACTCAATTGCCAATAAATTTTACATGCAGCCGAATTGTCGGCATGTATACAAAAATGGCGGCATACCAATCCTGATTAAATAAAGCATGCCTTTTTGTTGCAGGCCAGTAAATATTGGATTTTTGA
This sequence comes from Listronotus bonariensis, assembly GCA_014170235.1. Classification (NCBI taxonomy): domain Eukaryota; kingdom Metazoa; phylum Arthropoda; class Insecta; order Coleoptera; family Curculionidae; genus Listronotus; species Listronotus bonariensis. The sequence continues at coordinate 7,570 of JACEGR010005988.1, read as the reverse complement.
AGGCAAACCTTTAACGCATATTCATACTTTTCAAACCATATTATTAACATTGGTATTTAACTAACATTAGAGCAATTTTTTGATCTGTTTTATTTATAATGGCAGCTAAACAACATTATTTTAAGTTTTTTACATAATTTAAAGGAAATGGCCTTTTCATAACATTTTATTGTTACAAATCATGCAAATAAAAATTAAGTCAAACAAAATGTTTATTATGTATTTTTGAGAGAATAAAAATAAAACGATGGTAAAATTAGCTAGGTTAATTTCGACCGAAGGTGACAAATTCAAATTTCCCGCTTAGCCGAAATAAAAGATTTGACGATTTTGACAGATGAAGAAAAATTGCTTTTGTTTGACCGCTTTGTGCAATTGTTTTCTACGTGGTTTTCTAGCTTTTTAGTTTTTTTAAGAAAATATTTTTTAGTAGACATAATTAAGTGTATTCATTACCTAATTAGTGTGTGTTGTGTGATTAATTGGTGATGGCTAGTCAAGAAGGCGAGTTATTCAAGTAGACTGTTAGAAGCTGTAAACATTTTGTTTAAAACCTTTTAGGTTTGTAGTTAGTTCAAAAAATTATATGAAATTAGGAAGTTGCCTTATTAAAAGTTTTAAAGACGTGTTAATAAAAAATATTATATATTTTTAATATTTTTTTTACATTTAAGTCTTTTAAAATATTTCTCCCTATGTTTTGGATCTGAAAATTGAGAGTGTTTTCTGTATAAAAATTTATATTATGTAATTTTTTAATGATAAAGTTTTTCCTGCCTTTTTTTAATTTTTTGATTACAAAATTCTAAATATGTTATTTAACTTTTGGGACATTCAACTTATAAAACTTGCAATACTTATTTAATGATAAATGCCATTATCCTAAACGCATTTTTTCATTATAACTTATTAATGATGGATGCCATCACAGTATTTGCAACACGTGGCCCAATAACGACCAATTGCCCACTTTTGTGTCTATTTGATACCTTTTTGCCAATGCCTTGCCATTAAAGAGTGTTGGCAATGCCAGTAAATTAAATGTACATGGCCGGCAAAAAATGTTATATAGGAAACTCCTCGACTTTTAGTGTTTTAATTGGTGTCCAACAAGATTTTTTTCTGGCGCCAAACTTAAAACATTTTGGTTTTATTAGCAAGCTACAAGAGTTTTTTGTTTGCCTAAAACTCATAGACAGTGATGTAGAATCATTGTAGAATGAGCAATAACAGTCTCTTGGACATTTTCTTAATATATTTAAAACACTTTACGTTTGTGCTGGAGATGAAGCTTTAATAAATCAAATTAATTAGAGTTTAACAAACATATCTTTTAGATAAAGAGGGGTTAAACATGTAGCTAAATAGAGGGCGGCGTAAAGCTAACAATACGCTCATAAGTATTCGGAATCAAATAGGTATTAGAGAATTATTGCAAGTTGCCTTATTAAGCTCGGGAATTATTTATACCGGCCTTATTTAAATAGTGTTTGTAACCATAATTTAAAGTTATTCCACATCATGTTGACAGTACCATTAACGTAAAAGAAAAGGGGGAAACATTTTAGTATATTTTCTTTATTGTTTTGTGTTGTAGGGTTTTGTTTAAGACAATTACACAAATACATTTGAAAAAGCAAGATTTTAAGTATTTTCACTTCTAAAAATTTTTCGATTTTGTGATCGGCAGCCGTTCCGTTAGACGAACAGTTCCGAAGTTGAAATAGGATCAAAATAAGGCACGACCTAAAACCGACATAAATAAAGCCAGGCACTGTCCTTATTAAGGAAGTCCTTATCCTACCATGCATCTGCGCAAGCTCAGATGTAAAAATAAGGCCAGTATTATTAGTGCCTGGCCTTATTTCACTGTGCAGTAATTCTCTATTATATAAGGCAGTGGCGGTAGAATATATTTTTAAAATAGAAACATTTAGGACCAGACTGCTTTTAATAAATCTAAATGGTCTAAGAGTCTTTAGATATACACGTTGTGCAACTCTTTAAACTTCTATGGGCATATCATATGTTTTTTCTTAGCTTAAGCGTAGCCCGTAGCCCGTAGAATGTTGTGCGTGTGCAGTGAAATTCCAAAAGACTTCTTCTTTATCCTTAGATATCTTTCTTACAATAAAGCACCAGAAATCAATAAAATTTCAAATATCCTCATAAAAACCTGCATCAAAAATCTTTTATCCAAATTTTTTACATCATAAATACCTTTATCATTTTTTAACACTTTTCCAAACAATGGATACGTCCCATTATAATTTCGTTAGAAAATAGACAAATGATTGAGTATCTTATACTTACCAAAAAATGTACTAACAACAACATATATTTACCTATAAAAATCCAACCAATCCCATCCATCTCTTTGAAAAAATTAAATAATGTTAAGTCATAATTGACGAGAGTTTGGTTTCCCATGTCAATTACGTACTCCAAAAACTTTTCTAGTTTAGGAATTCCTATACTTATACTTCTCCCAAGATTCTCCATTTCCATGCAAAGCAAGCTTATAATATACAAGTCGAGCCACAATACTTCTATATAAGGATTATTTTTCTAATTTGTGGCTAGGAAACTGTATACACCTGAAGACGGCTGGAGACACTTACCAACCGAAACGTAGTGTATTTTAAAAATATTTAGACAGTAGAAGTCCAAAAACGCTTTTAACTTATTCTACATCATTGTCTATGACTTTCAAGCAAACAAAACATTTTTACGGGGCGCTAATAGAACAAAAATAATCCAAGTTTAGAACCAAATAAAATTTGGTTGAGCGTCAATAAAACAAAAAAGACCCACGTTGGGCGCCAAAAAATGTTTTGTTGGACGCGAATAAAACAAAAAGGATCCACGTAGGGAGCTAAAAAAGTCTCTTTAAGCGCTAATAAACAATAAGGATCTACAGGGTGATCATTTTTAGGTCTGCATTATTGCTAACTCCTTTATAATTGGAGATACGATGTCGGTTAAATCAGCAAAGTAGTAGCATTTTTCTGCTTATTAACGTGCTGCCAACAAAAAACAATCGAACATCGGGTTTTTGATTTATTGCCAAAAATATACTTTTTTTATGAAACACCCTGTATAATATCACTATACGAAAGATCTATTAAAAACTATTAAAGAAAGTCCCCTTGTGTTATATACAATTTTTAATAGTTTCGGAAATGTGGAAATCCTCGTGAATTTGATAGTAAACTGGCATTCTTTAAATAGAACACCCTGTATATTGCATCACCATTAAATAGATATTTCAAAGAGCTTTAGGAAATTACCACATTTGATATGTCTATCTCTGATAGTTTTGGAAATATTACCATTCATTGTCTTTTTTGTTGGCAACACGTTAATCAGCGGAAAAAATGCTACTACTTTGCTAATTTTTACCGACTTCGTATCATCAATAATAAAGAAGTTAGCACTAGTGCCGACTAAAAAATGATCACCCTATAGATTGAGCCCAAAAAATCTCGTTGGGCGCCAATACAACAAAAGGATTCTCGTTAGAAGCCAAAAACATTCTTGTTGAGGGCCAATAAAACAAAAATTATCCACGTTGAGAGCCACTAAACATTCTTGTTGGGCGCCAATAAAACAAATAGGATCCAACATTGGTGCCAAAATCACTATTCTTGGGCGCCAATGAAACACAAGGGTATGCACGTTGGGGGCAGTAAAATTTGTTTTCTTTGACGCGTTAAAAAAGACCCACTAAAACGAAGAAAACATAGTTGGGCACTTATTAAACAAGAGTGTCCTGGTTGGGCGCTGACACAGTATTCACTTGTTCAGTTTTGAGGCTAACACAAAGTTGGTTTTAAAATGTAATCTTAACACTACTTAAAATTTTTGGGGTAATAATACTACCACGCACATCCTTTACAGCAGGAGTGGCCAACTTGCTAAGGCCCAAAATCGACTTTTAGTGACGACACCCAGTGCGATCTACCAATTTTATATTTTTTCGAAAAAATATTTGAAGGGCAAAAAAAGGTCCCCACCTCATTTTTTCAAAACCACAATCATTCGTAACTACCGCCCGCCCTTTCTGCCGTTTTTCCGACTATCCGCCTTTCATTTAAATATTTTTTGGCCCTGCAGCGTTTCGCCCTGGTGCCTTGCACCACCCGATAGGCACGGCTCTGGTTCTAGGTATTTATATTTTTGACCTTGCTACGATCGACTGGATTAATAGTCGCGATCGACCGGTCGATCGCGATCGACCGGTTGGACACCCCTGCTTTATACTGTTTTTGAGTTCCTGTACAGAGTCTACTTGCAGAGGTAGTAGTTATCTGTACTACTGCTTAGTTTAAAACATGTCGTGAAATAAAATAATTGCATGTTTCGTAACTACCTAAAAATCAGGAAACAATAGTACCCAGTATCTTCGTAATAAACTAAGGGGGATGTCATAAAAAAAAGGAAAAAACGGAAACATTTTTCGAAAACAATTTTCGAGATGAAATTTTCGATACGGCAATGTTAAAAAGAATCAGGCAAAGAGAGGGTGGCTACCCTAAATTATCCGCTCGTCACCCACTCGGCAGCTGCCGTCCCTTTTGCTGAAAGGCGCTCCTGAAAATCGGGTCTTCCTTGGGAACGCCACAAGTCAATTGCTCTAATAAATAATTTAAAAAGTTAATTTTTTAGATTGTAATACAATGTTTGTTTTTCTATAGTAAAATTCTGTCATATTTGCTAGTAAAAATTTTATAGTGATATTTTTATTATCTTTTGTTTTGTTTGATCTTATGTCGCTGTCACAAATAATCATTGCAATTATGCAAAAAGTAATGTTTTATTAGTATATCCATAAAGTATCATACCTTACGGATAAGATAAACCATGGCATTCTAAAATTTTCGTACCGCTTTTGCGGCAGGCTCAGCGCAGCCTGGCGGCAGGCTTGTCATTTTTGCCAGTTTACACTTTAAATGCGTCGGTCGAAGCCTCGCCTCGTGTAACATCAGCGGTGGGGAGAAAGGTAAGCTTACTGAAATGACTAACTGGCGGTATTTCAATAAGAAACGAATAAAATTATATTGGGAGTTTTCGCATGACCTGTCCTTAAATCGGCTATTCCACGATAACAAAACGGCGACAAGCAAAAACAACGCGATTTAGGCGCCACCTTTACCAAGTAATCTTATCTCTTAAGAGGGTCTCCGGAGTTCACAAAAGTGATAAATATAAAATTTTATCCCAATTGGTAATATACAGGTCAAGTTATAACTAAAAAATTAAAAAAAATGCTTGAAAGTAGGGCACTTTTCTTTTTAAAAAATAAAACAAAATGTTATAACTGAATGTAAAAATTGAATTTTAGGTCAAAATTTAGAGTTAAAGCAATTAAGTAACACAAAAAGGTTTTTGTATTTTTTTACATTAGGTATCAAAGGATTTTCTTAAATTTGCTTTCTCGTCTTAAGTATTTAAAAGTTAGTGCCAAACATATGTATAAAAAATAAATAAAAAAATATTTGTTTTTAATTTTAACACTTTAATTTTAAGTTTTAAAAATACAAGTACTTTACTCTTGGCAACTTTTCATATATTTAGGTATAACTAACCCTGTATGTTATCAATTAGAGTAAATTTTTTCATTTATTAGTTTTGGACCTTGAAACCAGTTTTCCTAAAAGAACGATTCAAAATTCAAACATTTTTGGTTTATTTGTCCTCTGGTAAAGCTTGTCCTGGGACACACTGTTTAAAAATATCTTTAAAAAATGATAAAATTAAAAACATGTGCCAACTTTTCTTTAAAAGAGAGAAAAGTCAACGATAATTAATTATATTATGCAGCCACCGTCGCTGCCCATTTCCCTATCCAATTATCTGCTTACTGCCCCAAATGAAAGCTGCATGTAAACGCGGTATTAGAGTCTTGTGCTTATTCTTAATAAAGAATTACTCACTTAAATATACCGTAAGCTTATTACCTATCTAAATTTTTACATATGTAGACGAATTTACTATCGTCCGTATAAGTATTTCTTTAAGCTGATTACCAGAAAGGCGTAAAGATGGCGTAAGTGGTACCTTTTGAACATGTTTTATTTGTGTCACTTTAAATAAAGTTTTATGGGTTCGACCTGAATTTGGGTTTATGGATATACCGAGGATTCTTCACACATATCACCTGTTAAAAGTGGAGTTTTTGTAGACTATAATAGTTTGGGCTATTTGAAATGTTCCAAAATGTAGGTAATAATTATTTTATTTATTTTTTGCAAGGTACCTACTCGGACCAGGAAAAAAAATTCGTGAAAAAAACTTTTTGTAAAAGATAAAAATTAAAAACCAAAAACCTGCCAATTTGAATTTTTTGCATAAATTTTAGGGTTATGTTTAAAAGTAAATTTAAAAGTTGTAGATGTTTTTATTACCTAAATCTTTGCCATATAATTTTTTTCATAGGACTTGTAGTTGTGGTTTTAAAAATTATCGTTCCTAGTCTATTTATTCTTTAATTAGATAGGGATTCGACCATGCCGAGAAATGGTTTTTATTTATTCATGAGAAAACCGTACATCAAAGAAAAAAAAGACATGACATCAAATTTGTTTTAAACCAAATGAGAATAATAAGAAATATTTTTATTTTGAAAAAAAAGCAGTTGCATGCCTTTTTTTTATAAATATTGACCTATAACCCTTCACGACTTGGATAATAGCATGAAACTGTGTGCCAAAAGGCACATAGATGCATACCGGGTAATGCATCGCCGGAGGGACATAGGAAATACCATATAATTTTAATGGGGTCAACATAAAAAAAAATTGTTGGCTGCTCTAATTATTTTAGAGAAAAATTCTATTGAAGTTTATTGAAGAGCATGCAAATCTACGTCCATGGTAAAAACTTTAGATTTTTCGTTTAACCCGTTTGCTAGTTAGATGCTAATATATTTTTAAAAATTGTTACATTATTATCGCCTTCATATTTATGAACAACAATAACAAATACCAGTTAGCCTGACATTATGTTGTCATTTTGAAATTCAGTGCTTTATTATTATCAAAAAATCGTAAAGCGAAAAGATTAACCATGAGTTATACTACTGAAGAAAAAGCATTGATGATTAAATGGTACTATCAAGGAAATAGTTACCAAAAGGTGTCAGACATGTTCGCTGTTCAGTATCCAAATAGACCGATACCCGGAAAATCAACAGTCGATAGGACTATCAAAAAATTTGAGACCAAAGGCACAGTGATAAATAAATGCAGATGTGAAGCTGGGGAGTATCAAAGAGAAGAAAATGTAAGAGATGGTAGAGACTTGCAAATTTTATTGCACGTGGAAGAAAATGAAGGGAAGGTCAGTACAAGGAAACATCAGGATATCATAGGAAAAGATCGATCAACAGTGCTCCGGATTTTGCAAAGGCATAAATACATTTCATGAAAATTTGAAAGACATCAAGAGCTAAGGGATGGGGATGAAATACGACGGCAGGAATTTTGTTTTGACATGATGGAAAGGGCAAACATGGACAGGAAATTTTTAAGAAATTGTTTTACTGATAAGTGCACATTTACGTTAAAGA